>PVKH010029127.1:0-12715 GCA_004027955.1 Chaetophractus vellerosus | reverse complement strand
TTCCGTAAATATGAGTTGAGCAGATGAATATAAATAGAGATGGTTAAACCTGATAGCCTTGAGGATCTCCCTTTCAGGTTAACGGAATGTGGTTTTTCATGTATCTTCTTGCCCGTGAAACAAGGGCTGTTTGTAGTTACAGCTGCTTCAGTCCTCTTCCCTGCACGTGGAGCCTCCTGCCCAGCGCCCGGCTTGACCCAGCCACATTTGCTAAATGAATGAATGGATGAGCAAATGGATTTCCCCTCCTCCTTGGGAGGTGGGCAGGAGGTGGTAAAACGCGCCTGGTCTGCGGAGGAGCCTGGAGTCAGTTTTGACAGCCAGGTAGGACAGGCCCATCAGGGCTCATGCTTAGCCATGAGTCACCCCAATGATTCCGGAGCTGGGAGGCCTGTCAGGGGACTCTCAGATGGAATTGATGTATTGAGGTGTCGCCCTCTCCAAGTTGTTTATCGGAAGTGACACTGAGGGAGATTGACAGGCAGTCACCGGACAAATAGCAGATCACAGAGACACTGGTGGCACCTGTTGTGTGAGCCTCTGGAGCGGGCTGGCAGACCCATTGTGACAGGCGGACACAAGGAGTGATGGGGGGAAACAGGCGTGACTCCCGCAGGGCCGCACTTGGGGCAGGAGTGGGGAGGGCTCTTACTTTTTTCATCAGTCCTATTTCTTGTTGGTCTTTTACTTTCTCAGAGAGCTAACGGGAGCACCCCACATCAACCCGGAAGACTTTCCCCCGAAAGGGGACCATAGGCTCTACAGAGTGGAGGTAGGACAGAACCCAGTTTGCTGTTGGACCGAGGCTGTGGGGCCACTACATCTTCTCAGACCTGCGCCGACCTGCACTCTAGCTGCTGCAAACAGAAGAATAACGGCTGATGGTGCCTGAGCATTTATTTTACATGCTTCAGTTAATTTTATCATCACAACAGTCAAATAAGGTATCTCTTATGTTCCCCATGTTATAGTTGAAGAAATGAGACTCTAAAGGTTAAATTATTTGCTCGGGGTCATGTGGCTAGGCAGTGGTTGAACCAGGATTGCAATCCAGGTATCTGTGATTCAGGGCTTCATTCTTAATTCCTGAGCTTTACTCTGTGGAAGGTCAGAACCAAATCACCAGTCATGTTTTCAAAGCCCACTGCTGTCAAGCGCTTCTCCATGGCTTTCTAGTAATCCCAACACAGCCGCTCTACTTAACCCAAACCCATATTCCTTCTCATTCCCATTCTTGTGGGTTCCTCGAAGTTCTTTTCATCTTTGTGCCTCAGAGCTGAGCTTAGTAACTGGCTCGTAGTCAGAGTTCAATGAAGGTTTCTTGAATAAAGGGATGACTTGCTTATGACCCATCTCTGTGCCTTCCAACTGCTCACCCCCACCCAAATTCATCTCCTTGCCTGTCATCCAATCTGCATGTTTCCCTATTTTAAAAATCTACAGTCTTCTGTTGTTTATGAGTATGCCTTGATGCAAAATTTAAGGGGATATTTGTCAAAGTACAACAATAGCCTTAGGAATCTGTTTATCCTCTGACTCTAATTTTATTTCTAGGAATCTATCCTAAAGAAATAATCATACATGGGCATTAAGCAATAGGTACCAGGATATTCACTACAGCATTGTTTAAGGTGACACAGACTGGAAATCTCCTAAATGCTCGGGAATAGAAGACTGGTGAAATAAATAGGTATTCTATTTTACATTTGTACAATAGAATACTTAGCAGTCATTAAAAATAATGAAGATATATATCTATTGACATAGAAAATTAAGTGAAAAAAGTAGGTTATAAAATAGTACACGCAGAATAATTTAATTTTTATTGAAGTTGTATGTCTATAAATATATGCATTAGAAAAAGTCTGGAAGGACATATATCAAACTGTAGACAGTGGTTATCTTCAGGTAGGGATTGCGAGTGGCTTTTACTTTCTTCTTTTGGCTGATCCAGTTTCTAATTTTGCTTCAGAGAACATGTATTCATTATGTAATGGTTCAAAAGAAAGAAAAATGTTTAAATGCTTGTTCTCTAAGAAATATTCCCTCTTTACCTCTTAACTCCTTTTCTCCTCCCCAAATTGGAGGGCTCCATTGCCTGGCGGTGTTTTACCTCCTGTGTTGGACTGGGTTGATTGTAAGACTCCAGCTTTCTTCCCACCGGTGACCATTTGCATTCTCCCTTAGGAGCTTCTTGAAGGCTGGGGGTCTCTGCTCCAATTTTTTTTCAATTATTGCAGAATTTAGTATAGGATTTTTTTTGCATGTGAGTGCTTAAGTTTTTTCTCCTCTCCCGCCCCCCCCCCCACCTCATTTTTTATTCCTATGAAGTAGAAAATGAAGAGAGTTGAAGTCATGCAGCCCTCGGAGAAGAAGGGAACAGAGCCAGTTCCCCAGGGCTGGGCACAGGCCCCAATGAGCCCAGGAAGCGAAAGGCAATGCATAATCCAGGGCAACGCAATAAATAATCCAGGGACCTCTGAGGTCGGAGCTGGCCTCCTCCGGCAGCCGCCCTGACCTGCGTAATGGGCCACAGGCAGTTATGATTCATACAGAAGCCTGCTGGGCCCCTGCCAGCCTGGCCTGGGGAGGCTCCACCATTGGAACTGGATGGGCCTGAAAATATGGCCCCCCAGGGACAGCCCGGGCTGCGCTCAGGGGAGCCACATGGGCCAGAGGTCTGGAAGGGTTCTTGGAATCAGGACCCGAGCCACATGGCTGCCTCAGCCTCCTCCTATCTGTACAACCGGAGCCCCAGGGAGACATCTACAGCCATTATCCGACCAGACAGAGCAAAAAGAAATGCGTTTAAAGTACCAGAAGGAGGACTTAGATACTAATAATGTAGTGAGTGGTTTGGGCAGCAACTGTTGCAATAATATTATCTCCCATTTGTGCGGGACTTTACTGTGCACAAAATGCTTTCCCATATATTATCATAGTTGACCCTCACAACTACAGTGTGAAAGAGAGTTTTCCCCAGATTTTCAAGAAAGAAGTCGAGGCTCAGAGAGATGTCAATTTACCAGAATTCACACAGCTAGTAAAGGGCCAAGTCTTCTGACTTCACTGTACCAATTAAACGAGCAGATAGCACAGCTAAAGGATATAAGAATGTCACAGATAAGCTATTTATTTATATCTATTTTTAGTGTGGTGCTAAACACACACACACACACACATATCACAGAATTTTCCATTTTAACCTTTTTAAGTGTTCATTTCGGTGTGCTGTGCTACCATCACCACCTTCCATTACCAAGGCTTTTCCAAGATCCCACACAGAAGCTCTGTGCCTATTAAACAAAAACTCCCTCTTCCCTGTTTTCCCCAGCCCCAGCCTGGAGGTTTCCAGTCTACTTTCTATATCTATGACTTTGCTTATTCTAGATATTTCCTAGAAGTGGAGTCATATATTTGTCTTTTTGTGTCTGGCTCATTTCACTCAACGAAATGTTTTCAAGGTTCATCCATGTTGTCTCATGCATCAGAACTTCATTCCTTTTTATGGCTGAATAATATTCTATTGTATGTACAGACCACATTTTGTTTGTCCATTCATCTAAATGGCTTGGGCTGTTTCTGCCTTTTGACTATTGTGAATAATGCTGCTATGAACTTGGTGTACAAGTATCTGTTCAAGTCTTTGTTTTCAGTTCTTTGAGTATGTGTCTAGAAATGGGATTGCTGGAACATATGATAATTCTGTTTAACTCTTTGAGGAACTGCCAAACCATAGATAAGTAAGAATAGAGGGCTCCTAACTATGTTTGGGTGAAGTTTGGGCAGAGACTCTGGGGGGGAGGGGTGCAGTGAAATGACTGCTGAAAGCCCCAGGTTCTTGCCAAGGCAGCCGGGAAGACAGAAAGGCTTGACCACAAAAGCAGACTGTGGTGCTCCTGCCTCCAATGCAGTGCTGACTCTGCTCCTGTTTTTCGATGCCAAGGATGAGAATGATGGGTTCAGCAATGGAATTCTCCTGCCTGCTACCGACAAGACCTCTGGGGTCAGAGTGTGAGGTCATGAGGGTACAAAGCAGGGGACAAAGGGGGCCAGCGTGCAGCTACGTGTGAGATCTCAGGAAATTAAAAAAAAGGAAAATCCGTCTGCTTGTCAGCTCCCCACAGGGGTGTGGCAGGAGATTCTCTTGGGGAAGGCCAGTCAGGAAACAGCTACTCATTCCCCAACAGTGACCCATTTCGTGGCTCAGAAATGGCTCCCAAAGCCAAGGACTGAGTGGCTTTTCTCCTCACCTCGCCCTGAAGGTGCAGGCATTCTTTTATTCCCTTCCACGTGAGGGCAGGCGTTCTGCGGGTTTCTCAGCTACCAACGTTAGCCCTCCTGCTTCCCTCAGAACGGTTCCTGCCCCGTGCTGGGCCTTGATGCTGCCTCCTCGGCAGGCTTGGGCAGGACCTGGGCTTTGTGAGCCTCAGGAATGCAGCCCACCAAGTCCCAGCCCAGCTCTGCACCATTTTGCCTCAGGGAAAGGGAGATGGCACCTCCCCCGGCCCTCAGGGCTGGAGACAGCTTTGTTTCATGACTGTTTGTAGCCTTTGGGGGCCCAGTCAGGAAAACAGAAACCGCTCTAGACATTTCAACAGAAGTGATCTTAGATTGGGGATTGGTTAGACAGAAGGAAGCAGTTACTTCCCAGGTCTGAGTGAACAAAGAGGAATTTGGAGTTATTAGACTCTAGGAGCTCTGAGGAAGGGCTGCTGCTGCTGCTGCTGCTGACATATCTGGAGCTCGATCTGGAGGGGCCTCGAGGCTCAGAGCTCTGAGAGCTAGAATCCCAGAAGCTGGAGAAGAGGCTCTACAGAACTGGAACTCTGACTTCTAAGGCTGGTGCCAGGTCCTCTGAAGGGGTTCAACGAGCATGGTCCTGGGAGAACCAAACGAAGCTGGAGGCGACCACTGCTGCCCCTGGGGCAAAGGTCCTAATGCTGATGCCACACCGGCTCAAACAGCCAGGAGATGGGGAGAAGCTGGTCCTTTCTCCCCTCCTGCAGCTTTCCAGTCCTCACCTAGCTCCTCCTGTTGGCAGAACTGGCAAAGGAGGAATGCACTTTGCAGAGTCCCAGCCCCAGCATCGCAAAGCAGAACACAGAGAAGTGGGTTTGGAGCTTAATAACTAGCACTGAGCCAGAGGATATGTTAATGGGGGACTATTTTCCAGGTGGACATAGGAGCCTCAGAAGGTAGTTTGGACTCTCCCATAGTCCAACTACTGGGCCAGTTCCTTGAGTCACCACATCTGATCTCCCAGCTCTTAGCTCTCTGTGGCAGGTCCCAGGCTTTTATAAACTGCATTTTAAAAAACCTGGGGGGAGCCAGTCTCCGTCTTTATCCCTTTGGGGATCATCTTGATCCTTTGCCCTTTGCCCTGGACAGAACAAAGCCCGATTCCAAGCAATAAGAGAAAGGGAGATTCAAGTGTCAAACAATAATAGCAAGATATTATCAATGTAGGCCTGTGATTGTGTCATATAAAAAATAAAATACACACCAGTTAATCAAAGCACTACAGACACTTTTAAGTAATCCCACTTTGGCTTTGCATAACTCCATATACCGCCGGCAGCACTCTTGTCTACCACCAGAGACCATAATATACATCAAAAATTCTCCTTTAAATTTATTTTCAGTAAAGATTGGTCTTTTGAACTGCGGCAGTAGAGGCTTAAGGGTACAAAATCTCTCTCGCCTTTTTCTCTTTCTTTTTCTGTCTCCCCTGTCTTTCTCTTTGGTGGGGGTGGTGACTCTGGGATGGGGGATGGGAGCAGCAATGGGTTCCACACATCTTGTTGGACCTTCTGTCCTTGGCATGGATCAGTTCCTCTCATCTGCCGCCTGATTAAGACATTAAAGCAGGAAGGTGAAGGAAGGTTGAGCTGCAGCAAGAGGGAGCGAGAGACAATTCTCCTCTACTTGCTTTGGAGAAGAGTCTGATGGCGGGGCCCAAAGATGGTCTTTCCTAAAACCCGAGGTTGTGGAATCCACAGCTCTGGGTACCTTGGGATAATGATGACAACCCCACACCAGTGCTGAGCCTCTCCTGGTTGCCCTTAACAATGGGACAGGCTGCCCAAGTTCTAAGGGGACTGTGGCCGGTCTGTTTGCTATAAGTATGCATTTTAGTGGTTAAAGCTTAGTCCTAAATTTGAATCCTGAATTTATTCTTAATAACTGTGTGACCTGGTGTCAGATTTTTATTCTGAGTATACTGAGAGTTGCCAGCTCACAGATTCTGCTTCCTTTCCCTGCCTTAGAGTCAGAGTGGCTTAAGTAAAACCTGTAGAGGGAAAGATGAGAATATATGCACAGGCTCTTCGGACTGGAAGGGATCTTAAATATCATCTGGTTCAATTTTGTTTGCTCTGGGAGAACATCCCCAGTCCTGCCTCTGCAGTAGGAGGTGGGCTGGTCAGAGCAATAATCCTCCGTATTTTTCAAGTGATTTATATTTTTTCCTGAGATGCCTGTACCTCTCATCTCACTTGAGCATAACAACAATTCTGAGGTACATGCCGGCAGGTGGTGTTTTCCCCGTTTTCCTGAAGGTGAAAGAAAGCAAAGTCGAGTTGAATTTGCTCCTGATCAAGTGTGATGGAGCCTCTCGTCTCCTGGTCTCCTTTCCCTTCCACAGCACCGCACTGCCTCCAGTTAACCCAGGCAGGCAGCCCTGCTTATGTTACACTGCTTGCTAAGGTTCACTTAGCTCTTTCCTATCTTCTTGGAGTTATGGTCTCAGAACCCCAAGTCAGCTATTTGAACCTCCTGGCTGATGACCCTGTAAAGGAAAGGTGCTGACTAGGTACAGCCAGGTGTGAGCTGGGGTGAAGGGAGGCGCTCGGGGCAAAGGGACTGACTGCATTCAAGATGGCACAGCTTCATCAAGACGCCATCTTTCGAGTTGGGAGATTCTTTCTAGCATCTGACCGAGGTCCCATCCACAGCAATAATTTCTCCCTCTTGTCCTGAGACCAGTGGGAACAGAGAGGGGCTGCTGGCTATTATTTATGCTACACCTGTAAGCTATAGTTCCCACTCAGCCTCCTTTGCCCTTGGCTGAGTCTCTCAGGCCTGAGCTTCCATGGGGAGGAGAGGAGTCCATGGGTAAGGGATTCTATTTATCATCTTTACTGTCAGCAGGGGCAGCAGGCCTGTGAACGAGCAGGGTGCCACGAGGGGCCATCCCAAGGGCGTTACCACCCAGGAGTCCCCCAAGTGTCGGGTGAAATCTAAGAAGAGCAAGTTGTCTTCCATCTGTGCGCCCCAGGGGTCAGGCGCCCCCAGATGGTGCAGGGCTGGTGGGGGCAAAGGGCAAGGGGAAGTATGTCAACTGGAACATCAGAAGAGTCCAAACAAGGCCTGTTCTGTTCCCTGGCCATGCCTTTCTTTTGATCTTCCGGAAGGAACACTACCCTACAATAAACACAGTCTTAAATAAATAAGTGCCTGTCTTCAACTGCCTCTTCAGCCTGCTTCCTGAAGTCCTAAGAACGAAAACATGGGTGGATTCCCTAAAAAGGTGTTGCGGTGAGGAGCTACAAAGGACATCCCAAATGAAGGCGATGAGGCATTGGGGGAAGCAGCCAAATGGGGCAGAGAGGTGGAAGTGGAAGTAAGTGCTCTGGGATCTGCTTCCCTGAGCAGAGCGAAGCGTAGGAGAAAAGCTGGCTTCCGCGCAGTGTAGAGGCAGGAACGGATGCGGCAATCTCCATGGGGATTGAGCAGCTGAAGAACTAGCCCAGGTCTGAGCCTCTGGAGCTTCTTTCCAGCAGCCCTAGCTGCACATTCCTGAAAAGCCAGCACTTTGTGCAAGGCATCTCCCAGCTCAGACATGAGTCACGCCTGCTTATTTTAAGTTCTGACTTCTTCCCGGGAAGCGAATCCGACACGGAGAGCCACGTGCTGTGAAACAACCACAGACGCAGGCCAAGGGAAACAGGCCCCGGCAACTCCTGACGACCTGCTCCCCTGGAGCCCACAGTGAGCAGAAGCTGGAATGCTGTCGGCACTCACACCCCTCTCTCCTTGCCCGGGCAGCAGCAGCGGGACCTGGGCTGCCATCAGTTCTTGTGTCCTCTGCGGAGCTACTGGAGGCTGGGGGAAGGGGACAGCGGGACAAGGAGAGAAGGCCCGGCTTTGTTCTCAGCGCTCTGGCCTTGCTTTTACCGCCCACACGACATTGTCCTGGGAGGCTACTGCAGCCCTTTGGCAATAAATGGACAGAGGGAGGACCCAGGGTCCTGCTCACGCAGCCAAATGTATTTAAGTCTTTAATAATTCATATCCCCATTTCCACACACAGCTCCACTTAAAGAGGGATCCCAGGGAAACCTAAAAGCTTTTCTGATTGCACAGGCTCATCCAGCATGTTCATAACGGTTCTCAACTGGCCTCTCAGAATCGACAGCATCAATGCTTATGAAGAAAAACTAGTAGTTCCAGCTGGTAGTCATTGAAAAGTCACTTAATATTTCTCAGCACAAGGAGCGGTACTTAATGGGACACAATGTTTTTTCCCTAAGCAGTTGGGAAAAACCCTTGACATCATATTAATAATGTCAAGTTTTATTGGCTCTCTCATTTGACATGATATTAAACTTTTCAGACTCTATCTCGACGGAGGTACAAGGTTGTTAAAATGCGGACACGATTGGAGTACTATGAAAATGTGGCATGGAAGAAATGCTTAACTCAGTGCGTGGAGAGATGGGAAAGAGAGAGACTGGGGCGGGGCAGGGTGGGATGGGATAACAGACAAGCTCTACTTTGTGGAAAGACTGAGCACATCATCCCTTCCACTGCACTGTCCTCTTTCTGAGACTGATGGTTTAGGCAACTCAGGGGAAGGGTGGGTGTTCAAAACTCTTAAGGCACTGGATTACTCATCACCCCCTGTAAGTCTAGTTCTCTGGGTAAAATTAACTGCAAAGATCAAAGTTAAGACACGTTACAGAGTCTGTGGTGACAAACACAAGCACAGCTCTGCTCCACGCATTTCCTTGGGAAAGGAAACTCCTTGAGTTTCTGTAGTAGCTTGACTGGTGTCCCCCCAAAAAAGACATTTCCATGCCCGAACCCCTGGAACCTGCGAATATGATCTTCTTTGGAAAAAGTGTCTTTGCAGATATAATTAAGGATCTCGAGATGAGATCATCGTGGGAGGGCTTAAATCCAGTGACAAGTGCCCTTAGGAGAGAAAGGGGGAGGGAGATTCCAGACACACAGAGGAGAAGGCAGTGTGAAGACGGAGGCAGGGGTTGGTGTTGAGTGGCCCCGGCTAAGGAAGCCAAGGACCGCCCGAGCCACCAGAGGCTGTTTGAGGAATGGAAGTAGCTTCCCCCTGAGCTTCCAGAGGCAGCGTGGCCCTGCCGACACCTTGAGTTTGGCCTTCTGGCTTCCAGGATCCTGAGGGAATAGAGTTCTTTTGCTTTAAGCCACCCAGTTGGTGGCTATTTGTTGCGCCGGTTGTAGGAAATTAGTACAGTTCCTAACGATAACAACAAGGCAATAATAATAGCTAACACTCACCCCTTGCCGCCATGAGCGCGTTCTAAGTGATTTACCTCGTTAACCCGGGTTGGGTCCTCACATCAAACGCAGGGGTTGATGCTATTGTCGTCTTCACACCCATTTTGATACAGGAAACTGAGGATAAGAGGCATTCTGTGATTTGCCCAAATCTCAAGGCTAGGAGCAGACCCCAGGATCAAATTCAAGCAGGCTGTGGCTCAAGACTATGTGTTCACCCCTCTTAGGTGCCCTGGGAGCCACTTTGGGAATGCAAAGTGTCACAGGCGCCAGGTTAGCACGGCCGCCTGGCCCTTAGGCTCTCCCGACGTCTGGACCCCTCGTTTCCCCACTGTTTTCTCTGTGGGGGCCTGACATGAATGCAAGGAGAAGGTTTCCAGCCCGCAGTCAGCATTAACTTTGCCTGTCAGGCACAAAACCATAAATAACATATTTTAAGCAAAGAACACCCCAGCAACCCAATAATGCATGTCTAAAGCCATTCTGATGTTGGAGAGATACAGTGATACTTTTATGCTTTGTTTAAAGAAATTGTTTCCAGCATATTTGTAGTGAAATCACTGCAAAGAGTTTATTTTGGATGATTGATTTATAGGAATCCGACTCACACGCCCAGAGGATGACACTTAAATCATATCTTCTTTTCATTTGTAATAAGGAACAAAATGATCATATTTTGACAAGTCTGATCATTTTGGGGGTTGAGCAGGTTCCCTTGGTAGGCTCAGTCTATAGCTCACGGAACTGATAGAATATTATTATGTCTCATTAAAATCGGCTGCTGCTGCTTCAGCTAGCTGCCCCAAAGAAAACACGGCTACTGGCGGTTTATCCTGGCATCCTCAGCCTACCTACTGATTTTAAAGAAGGAGACAACTGGAAACTTCTTCAATGGTAATTGCCAGAGTCTCTCTTCCCTGGGTTAGAGCTTAAAGCTACACGGTCTTCCCCCAAAGGGTGAGGTTGCCAATTCACAAGTCATTCTGGGTCCTTCCCGCCCCTTGAGGTCTGCTGCAGGCTCTGACCTTCCGACCCCACAGAGGGCTGTCCCATTCCCAGGCCCAGCGGGACTCTTAGCGGCCAGGGCAGAGGTGAGGGTGGCATCTGCTCTTTTGGGGCCCGCCGGCTCACTAAACCAAACAAGTCAGTTTTGTAGGTCTCTTTTGTTTCCAGATTCCCAGGGGGGCCTGACGCTGCTTGCGTGACAGCCATGCTGCTGCTCCTGTCTGCCTTTGTGCCCCACGGCCTTGCCCTGGATGCCGGGGCTCTCCTTGCCCTGCAAACTCGGGCAGGTGCGCTCTTGAGGACTTCCTCTCCCGCGGGGCCCGGCTGTACCCCACTCACGTCTTCTTGGGGAGAAGAGAGTTCAGTCTGTGACAACCACACGGTGAGAAGACCAGGAAAGTTCTCCTGGAACAAAACCTCACCGTGTCCTCGGGGTGCGTGGCAGCCTGTAAGTGAAGTGCGGGGAAAGAGCTTCCTCCTCTCATCTCCCTCTTTCATCTCCCCTAATCCCCTCCCCTCGACTTATCTTTCTTTCTTCTCTCTGCCCCGGGCGCCCCTCCTCTTTCCGTTCCCTTTCAAGAGCAGCCAATTTAGCGGGCGGCCATACTGTTGCAGTGGAAGTCCCCGGGGTCCCTGGCTGTAGGGAATGACACAGCTAGCAGGGAAAGCAAAGATGAAGCGAGCATTTGGAGCTCGCTGAAGCGGAAGCTTAAGCACCCTGGATGCATTATTCACTGGGGACATGGTCACCCTCTCCACTCTCCACTCTCCACTGAGCTACAACAGATCCCGGCATCCTGGTGGCTTTGAGATACTTTGCACTGTGACCCTGGTCTATCCTCAACTCTGTAAATGGTCCAGACAAAGCCGTGCTCTGGTCTGGCGTAGGCACAGACGCAGGCCCAGGAGAAGGAAACCTCTGCCTGCTATGCTTGTGGGGCAAGCTTCTAGCAATGGCTGGTGATTCTCACTGGGTGTTTAACATGCAATGCCTGACCCAAATCCTACACAAGTTACTGCCTTCTCTTGATTGTTTTACAATGTGAAGTATTGACCTTGGGCAAGTCATTAAATTTCTCTGCACTTCATTGTTCCATATCCAAAGCTCAGAGCTCATAATGAGGACTTTCCAGGGATGTTGTGAGGACTGAATTAGTTAACATATGTGAAAGTGCTTTGTAAACTGTAAAGTGCTGTATTAACATAAAAGCAATTAAGAAAGGCTGAAAAGTACTGGGCATTTGCTATGTGCCAGCCATTGTGTTAGGTACATTTGCTCATTCCACTCTCACAAAATTCCCTTTGAGGTTGATACTATTATTGCCCCCTCCTTTTTTTCATACCAATGAAAACATTCAGGTGGCTCTGAAGGGTGACAGAGCTGGCATTCTCCAGAGCCCCAACTCTTACTACTATAATTTCTGTCATAATGATACCGTATGATATCAGTATCAGTATTATAGCTATTGTTATTGTCATCATCATAACAATCATTCTTCTCTGGCTCAGCGGGTGCCTGTTCTGAATTGAGGAGCATCTCACTCTCCTAGCTTTGCACATAAACATAGATATCAAATACCAAATATTTCCCCCTCCCCAGAACGCCCCTGGATGTAAGGCAGCTAGATGTCCTGGGCCTTTTTGCCACTCCATTTCCACTGGTTTTCTATTGACCTGAGTGAGTGGACCAGTGACTATTGGCAAAGCTGGCTGGGAAAGGTTGGCTCTCAACTTAGGATTCCTGGCACAAAAGCACTTTGGAGCCTCACCCTGGCCCCTATATCTGTGGATCCCAGGGCCAATCTTTTGTCCCAACCCATTTTCTCGGGAACTTATTTATCAGAGGTCCCCCTTGTCTAGAGGGAGCTACTTTCCAAAGACCCAGGGCAGAACTTTGGGGGAACTAAATGTAGAGAAGGGAAGGGGAGGGAGAAGAGAAGAGACCCTAAGTGCAAGCCTTTGGTGGAGCCAGTGAGATTTCAGTGACACACACTTTGCTTGCCTCATGGGCCCGTGTTTGGAATAATTACCCAGGGGCAGAAACACAGACGCAGTAAGCTGGCTAAGGCTCTTAGAAGGCAGGTCTGATGACATTGTTATGAATCTGTTGCTGGGCTCAGGACATGGCAGGGTCGGGTATTAGCTGATTATCTGATTCTGTCAGCAGAGA
>PVKH010029126.1:0-12707 GCA_004027955.1 Chaetophractus vellerosus | reverse complement strand
CTCTAGAATGACCCAAGCTACCCCTTGATAGTGCGGCGTTTATAACACGCAGCTTCTGCCCCAAGCAGACCAGTCAGAAAGGACGGCCTTTCTCTCATACAGCGCGCTCTAGTGCAGGAGAGTGTGGAATCCGTGCCACTTACCAGCTACGCGAACTCTTTCCTGGAAAATGGAGAAAATATATGTGCCTCTGAGGGGTCTTGTGATGAATAAATGGCAGACTATGTGTAAAGCGCCGAGCATAGTCATCCCCCACAGTAAATAGGGAGGAAGTGGCGACATCCAATAATAATAACAGCAGCAGCCACACCAGTAATGCTAATTATCAGCAAAAAGGTAACTGCTTTTCTCATGGCATTTGAGAAAAATCTGACATGCAGCTGCCTTGATTCATTAACAGTAGAGTGGAAAATAAAACCAGGGTCTCAACTGCAAGAGGAAGAGTTTTACCTAATGGAGGGTACTTCTTCATCTGGAATTAGGAAATATGGCAGGCGCTTTCTGTATTTCTTCATCCTTACAGTGCCATCCCTATCAGGCCGAAAAAACCTAGTCAGCCTTTGTAATCGTTAGATTTATCGCTGTGCAAAGTTTGCGTGGGAAGTATGCACTCCATCTTTTCTCTCTTGAAATGGGACATCAGGCCAAGATGTACACAGCTCTTCATAATGTGATTCCCTCTGCCAAGAGCTTGTTTATGCCTAAATCAGCCCTGCCTCTAAGTGATAAGGCGATACATGCTTTTTCTTTCCAATTGTATCAGTGTTATTCCATAATTAGCCAGAAGCGGGTCCTCCTGAGTGATGCACAGATTTACCTTTGTAGAGAAGGCTCTGGTTCCGCCAGAAAAGTGCGGTTAGGCCTGGGGTTTTAACTCAGCTTGCAAGATGAAGACGTGCTGACCAGACGGCTCTGTGTGGCAGTTTGTTTCTCTCACACTGTAAAATAGTTCAATGTGTTGAGGACAGTTTAGGTACATTTCAAACATTAAATAGGAGCATTTGTACAGATGTTTTAAGATAAAGTCAAAGAATTGCTGCCTTCTAGCCTTTGCCTCGTTGTAATGTGCCTTTTCTTAATATCATTGCTGAATTCATGAAAGAAACAAAGTCTGCTTTGTCAGCTATAGGAAACTTAAATTTTTATAAAAGCTGGTTACTTAACTCTTGCATTTAAAGAAAAAAAAAAAAATCAGCCACAAGAAAAAGAAAAGAGCATAGCCTGTACAATGCACACGAATGTCTTGTCCCAGCCAATAAATTTGGTACAAATCCAGACACCACGTTGGATTCCTCGGGAAAGGTCCCTTTGGCCCGTGAGTCCAAATCCTCTTCCTGGTGCCCCTAGCCAGCAGCGAGGCCGCGTGTCACAGAGAGCCAGTCTTATTCCGGAAGGCCGATAGGGCCAGTGCGGCCACCCCTCATTTGGAGTCATTGCCACCTTGTGGATTACAAAGGATATTGGTTTTCATCAAACTTCCATTTCAATTTGGTTCTTTTTATGGCAAGTACACTTTGGCAATAAATTGCTTGTGTTCCTCACCAAAAGGATCCTCTCGTTTATTCAGCAACACCTCATTTCTCCACTCACAGTTCATTTATGATTCTGATGAGAGTGTTTTTTCAGGAAACACACATTTCACTTTTTGACCTAGGAGCATCTGTTAGAATTTTTTTTAATACTACTTTGGCATTCTGAAAGTGTTAATGTCTTTCATATCTGTTTAATGCTATTTAGGGATATTTATGATCACCTCTTGGTTACTCAGGGTAAAGTGTGTCGCAATTTTTTTTAAACAGACAGGAAAGCATTCACATGAGGAAACAGATTGCTTTAAACATGTGCTTCCTGTGACAGTAAAAAGAACAAATTAGATTTAACACTGTGTAATGAATGCATAAATGTGTACATTTAAGCTTTTAAGAGCTTTATGTTCAGTTCTGGTCAAAACAAAAATTGAGTCACCTGTTAAAATTAAAGATGCCTCGGTTACCCTCAGATTCCTGAACTACCCAGAAATTCAGATCCTGGCCTGGTGTAGCCTCATTGAAATCCTAAAACCATATGTATTAATGCTGGAGAGAACCTTACAAGACTCAGAGTCAGAGATAAACCAGGCTGGAGTCTGACTCTGTTCATTTAACAGAGAAATCCGAATGTGTTTGGGGGGAGCGGGGGGCGGGTGGTGAGGGCAAGGTCCTGCTACCGACTTCTTCCCTCTCTGAGAATCAAGGGCAAAGATCCATTCTTAACCTCAGATATTCCCCAATCTCTCCCAAAAGACGGATAAGAAAATCTGATGTTTACTTACTAACATTTACTGAAATTTAATTATATATATATATAAAAAAGACTCCTTTTCTTATATAATTCAGTTTGCAAACATGTATGCTGGCTGGCAGGGATTGAATAGAATATGAGTTAATATTTCCAGTTAGACTCGACTGCTGAATTGAAAGGCACGAATACCTTTCTCTAGAAGAAGAGGGAGTCCTCGCCATCTCTGGCTGAGCCCTGTTTCCCTTGCGCTGTCAAAGCTAAGGACTTGTGGCCGGGACAGCGTCCCTCAGGGGAGGGCACGTAGTTTGGGGACACCTGACTCTCTTATATCTCAGACTGAGGTACTAATATCAAAACAGACTGCTTGTCTTTGCTCGGTGGGACAGTGCTTTTTTTGGCTGCCGCGGTCAGAATGAAATGGACAAGCTGTAGTCCATTTGGCATCAAAATGGGCTAAGGGAAGCTGGGAAATCAGAGTCAGACTGTGAATGCGATAACAGCCAATGGTGAACTTCCTTTTTGTGTGTCACTTGGCAGACTGATGGCGATTTTTTTTAAACGTGGGTGAGAGTTCAGTGCCCTGGGAAAAGCCGTAGACGCTATTATTGTGCTTCCTCATACACTTGACTTGTGTTGATTTCTTGAGGCCACTACAGCTGTTCCAAGTGCCAGCTCCAGAAGCTGTATACATGGCCGTCAGGCTTCTGATGAAAAAGGTAATCAGTTGAGAGGTGACCCCCACAAAATGTTGCTGCTGACTACTAGGAAGTCACAGGGAAATCAGATTCTTGCAGAAGGCAGCAGTGCCAAAGGATAAAAGAGTACATTTAAATGGAAATTCACATGTATACAGACACCCAAAGATATTTTTACATGATCATTACTCTGCACCCCTCATCTTGCATAAAATACTCAAATCAGTTTTGGACTTTCTGGAAATACAGGGCAAAAATAGCCAGATTGAATTCAGATGAAATTACCTTCTGCTTTTTTTGGTTGTTGTTGCACTTTGGTTAGTGGCAGTATTTTCTTTGAAGATTCATTTGGAAGAGAGTTGGGGAGAATTTCTAGCCTCCCTCAAGATTTTCCTCTCATTTCTCTGTTTGCAAAGAGCTGTTCCCCAAAGGCAAAAAAGAGCGAGTTGCCATCTTGAGGAGGGAATTGTATGTTTAGTGAACACCAAATGGTCTCAAAGTTGCCCTGGAATTTGCAGTATAGCTGGTTGCTTTCAAATACTATTTCCTTCCCGCAAAACTCCTAACCATTTGTGCAAGAAAGCAATAAGATGACCAACTTCTGACAACCCCAAAAGCAGGGAAGAAGGCTTAGAAATAGAATACCATTTGTCTGGTAATTAGAGTGTATCTCTTAAGAGTTCGAGAGAATTCTGATTAACCTTTCTGTTCCCACATTCTCACATAAAATTAGCACACCTTTTAAATCATTATCTAGTATTTAAACACATATTTTTGAGTCTTCTTAATGCAACAGGTTCTGGAGACACTAAAAGTGTGCTATAGGTTTCTTAAAAACTTCATTTTTCTTACATTTTAAATGTTCTGTTTGTGCAAAATTTCGAGAATCACCATAAGGGCTTCTTTGCATTTTTAATTTAGTAACTAACATATGAATAAATTTGCATATTAATTAGTTGCAGATTAAATCATGCATACATAATTGCCTCCTTACTGTGTTTAATGTTTGTCAAAATCTCCAGCCTGGTTTGATGGCTGTCGTATGAAAGATTACAATTTGATGTACCCTTGGAAGTATTTACACCAATAATGCAAGATTCTTAATAGCAGAATTCTCTAGTTATATACAGTTGCTAATAAACATGTAGGATAGGTACGTGTCCCTTTGACTAAAATTTTTTTCTTTGCACCAAATCATTTACTATTCATAATCATTAATGCATCTCCTAATTATACAGCATATGCCTGTTAACCCTTTCATTGCCAGTCTTTAAGTGGTAGCGTCTTTCTTTTTCAGTCCCCACCCCAAAGAAACCAAATTATTTGATATTATTATGAAATTACTGTATAGCCTATTACTTACTTCTCTATTCATATATGATGCATCTCCTTTGACATTTATTTTAACATACAGTAGAGAATTATATGATCACTTTGTATTGTACTTAAAGATCAAGAAATGACCCATGTGCACACACTTTGTAGCGGATGGGCTTTTGCCTCTCTTTTACCAGTGATGAAAAGAATTCCGATATTTTAGAGACTTTATATTAAATGGTAATTATATATATATAGTCTATTTAGGAGGGTGATTTTTGGATAAGTACAATTATTTAAATTGTGTTTTATTCCATTCTGAATATTGTAATGCAATCAGTGTATTGCCATCAAATATAGGATGGATGTGATTTTTTTTTTTTTTTGGAATAGACCTGAGATCCCGGTAGTAGAAGCTGACTTGAGAATGGATGCTCCTGATTTGACACAGTTTTAAAAAGTACATATGCCAATAAGCGTTCATTTTATTATAATTCCTCAGGTATTTAAATTTTTAAGTTTAATTTTCCTCATGTAAAGAGGAGACAACAACTGGCTTTTTTTAAAATACTATTATGATGTCTAAGCTGCTTATCACACTGTATTACCCTGCATTAATGAGTATTCCTACTGTGCAAAATTCTATCAAAAATGATGGTGTGAATGTCATTTTTAATTGGAAGTTTATACAGTCAAATTTATAGTACACAACAAAAAATATGTACGTAGTTCCTCTCCAAGTCTTTTTTAGGCTATTGATCTTTTTGCTTTAAGTATACATCCTTATTAATCTAACTTTAAATTTAACTTGAGAATCTGGGCAAATATTACTAAGTTCATATTAATACCATTATTGGGGAGAGAGGGAAGCTAAGGCACAGGTCAATTATAATGCCTTTTAATTTTAAGAGGAACCAATATAAGAAATTTCAAGAATGAGTTTTCAGAGAGATGTTTTAGACATGAAACCTTACTGCCCAATTTTGTGTTCTACAGAAGACATATCTGATTTCTCTCATTTTATTGTTGAATGCCTAGAATTACACATTTGTGTGCCTACTAAAAAGACAAAAGGTTAAAATGAGTCGAAGCATAACCAGCTGATTTCCTTGATTTCAATCTTACATAGGAGAAATAATATTTCCTTCCTCAGGAACATTTTTTTTTCCTATTCACAGGGCACAGTGAACTATTTATTGATTTAGCAGAACATTCTTTTGCAACACACAATATTGCATTAAATAATTTAGCAATGTGGAAAATGAAATGAAAGCTGTAAAACTTATAAAAGGAAGCAAATACTCAGACCTGAAACATCATATTTATCCACAGCCATTGTGCCTAGGTAATTCAGGGCATATGGTATGTAAATGATGTTTGGAGGGTCTTGCCAAATCCACACACGGCGGGATAAATTAAGGACAGGTTTCCCTTGGTGTAAGTCCCACGACTGTGGCCAACACACTCTTTGCTCGGATGTGTGTGCTCTTTTCTCATCTTTCAGCAAGAACTTCACACAAGATCCAGTGGCCAAATCTACCTCAGCCAGGTTCTAAGACATTATTTTTAATTCCCAAGAATTGATTTTATGATTACATTTAAAATACAGTACCAATTTGCCAAACCTTCCCCTCACATTTGAAAACTAAGGTCTGAATAATTCATCAGTATATATTTGGACATTCAACCGTTCATATGGGTATATAATACAGTAGAAACTGAGTGCCTCTTAGCCACTGAATAAAGGCATTACTTAGTAGAAACTTCTCTAGGTGAGGAGAAAGATATTTTCTAGAATAGGCAGTGAATTGTTTTGAGCAATAAATAGATCATTTTAGTTCCAATTTATCACAATCATAATTTATGAATACAACTTGATAAATTACTGGTATCTTTTGGTAGGTTACATATTTTATTTCCAAATTATTATTTCGAACTGGATGCTTTCATTTATAGAGAGGTGAAGTGCTAGTCCCTTCTTCCGTTGAAACTCTTGAGGAAAACAAGAGATGATGGCATTTCCTATTTTCTGAAAGGAATTTCTTTTCTAAGCTGGATGTCCATAGTTTTTAATGCTTTATATTAAGGCCCATTTTGATCTATCCTAGAACCATGTGATTGAAGATTTTGGTTAGAAACCATGGGAGATATTTTTCTCCTCTCGTAATTCATTAGAGTATACCTAAAATACAGCCTTTTCCATGAAGACTCAATCCATAATATGACTTAAATATTATTAGTGAGTTCTCTCAGGGTATTTTAAAGTATGTAGAGTATGGTTTGGGGTCTTTTTATTGTTTTAACTATTAAGAATAATACTCTTACTAATTAAAACTTATTTGAAAAAGGATAATGCTCTAATATTTTGGTTTTATTTTACTTAGCAATTTAGACTCTGTTCCAACCATTACCATTTTATTTATGGAACACAAATAACATACTAGTTACTGTATGGGAAATGAAATTGCGCCCAGTCCTGGTCCATTACTGTGTAAAATTCAGGGGAAAAAATCCCTAGAGATCAACATACCAATACTACTTGACCCAGATTCACCTTAAAATTCATGCAAATAGTCGTGGATCTGGAGGAGTTCCTTTAATTGTTATGTAGCTCGTGGTTTGTGAACTCTGGGCAAAGTTCTGAACTGGTTATTCTGTGACTTTCCCTTGGTTCATTGACGATGCTTTGCACAGCTGTGCTCCAAACTCAAAAACCGAGCAAAAACAATATTCACTGGAAAATAAAGCTCAGTCTGCCTTTCAACTCTACTGGGAACTTGCAGCCTTGAAAACAACAAAAAAGATAATTGAAGATTACAGAGTCCAAATAAAATGTGTTATACAGTAGTGCAGTGGTGTGGTCCTAGCCTACTTACACCGCACAAGTACTGAGAATGCCAACATGTTCAATGTCGTAGCCACTTACCAAGATTTTCTTTTTAAACTTCAGTCATTGAGCCACGTTTAAAAACGAAGCACCTGCATTTTATTCAAAGAAATTAAGGTATATTGGGAGATGGGGAGGTGATTTGAGGGTTGTTGTTTTTTTTATTTGCATTTTCATAAGAGCCATAGATAATAAAAGATAAAACATCTCAAGTATTAACATTTTCATGTTCTGTATGATTCAAAATGACTTAGCAGTTTTGAATTTTTTTTAATGAAAGAAAAGAATATAAAGAGAGAGATGAAATTTGCATCTCTACAAACAACTCTGTAAGATTATGGCAATTTTCTTTATAAATATCTGAAAATTAGGAGTTATAAAAGAAACTTGGACAGATCCTTAATTATTGCATTGCTACCAGGTGTGTCTACAATAATATCAATAAGTTAGGACACTTAAAAAAAAGCTAAAAACAACTAGAGTGATAACTTCATGCTAGTATCTGCTTTCAGTCAAAATACTTTTTAGTAAAGAATACTGAAACTGAACGAACTGTGTGTATATACTTTGGAAATTTTAGGAAGTACTGACTCCTTCAGCTTGATTCATAAAATACATGGCTGTGAGTATCCAGACATCAGTGTATTTCAAACCTAACTTTACAAAATATGAATGCCTTTTAGAATTCTAGTCAACCAAATTCTGTTCATTCAATGTATGGACCACAGAGGTCACTGGGGAAAGGGATTATAATTTCAAAAGGTGTCTATAACCTCCCAAGGTTAAGAAACCCCGATATCAGCTAGAATCCATGGGTAGCGATTAATGATCCTATACCAACATAATACTCATTTGGCAATGAATCAATTTAAGTCTCAAGTATCAAATAAAAACATTCAACAAACATTTACTATGTCCTACTTGTGTATGTTCCTGGACCAGTTGCTAAGGAAAAATAGTTTAGCAAATATTTATTGAACACCTACTACACGCCAGGCTTCCTGGCCCAAATTTCCTGCCATTGTGAATCTTTGTGCAAAGATTTATATGGCCACAAGTCCAAAGAAGAGTTTATTTGACAATGTTTTTTTATAAGCCCGACATTCCTGATCCACCTTGTGGATAAATTGATGCAAATTATGTAACTTTTAAAATCCCAACAATTGCAAGTACATTCTAAATAAAGTAATCATGCAGTTCATGGTAACAATAAAATATATTATATAAATGAAATCAATCACATAGTTTACTGTAACTGTTAAGTCGTTTCTTTTCTATCAGTATATTTCTGTAAACAATGAAACAAAATGACATCTTTTTTTAAAAGTTTTTTTTCCTTTCTCTGTAGTGCCGAAAACCTAGTTAAATGGAATGTTTTGGAAAGATCGACGATAACAAAAATAGGTTATATATGTGGAAATGACATAGAAAGCAACTGTGCCTTTGTTTTCTTTACTGCCAAGTCATTAGGAAATAATATCTAGCTATGGCATGATCGGTGTCCCTCTAAAAAACGTTTATAAGATTGAATAGTAAAAGTATAACAGATTCAGTAAGTAGGGGTGAGCTGCCAAGAAAGAGTAAAGAATACATGAAACAAACAGGAGTCCAGATCACAAGTATTAAGTGTCATAGCAGTATTGCCTCTCAAAAGTGACAATGCGTATAGCCATATTTATCTCTTTGGCATATTGTTGGCACTATTAATTATTCCATTGAGAAAATAGCCACACCATATAAGGGAAGGGAAGGTAAATTAGATCCTCCTTCTGTGAAGTATATGTCTAACTGAATATGCTCCTCCAGCCCAGCAAATACGACTTGGTCCATCCCTAATTTTGAACAATATATAATGGCAGGTAGGACAAAAAGCAGGCTCGTGAAATGAAAAATAACAATTAAGACATTTGAAAATGAAGAGAACAATTTACCATAATTGTGTGCATAGGTGTGTATGTATTTTAACAGTGTAAACTAGATATATCTTCATTTGATATTTTTCATCTAATAATATGCTCACTTTCATTTTATGAAAACTTGTTCTCAAATTGAAGTTGCAGCTGGCTATAATGTTGTGTTTTTCTGATAAACTCTCTTCTCTCTGAACTGGATGATTTCTGTCATTGTGGAAAGGAAGGGAATAAATCTCTCTTTGTTCCTCATTTACTCAATGAGCAAAATGTGATTGAGCTCCTATTATGTGCATATTATCATGATGGAGAGTGGGGCCAAGAAAGTTGTCATAATCACTGCTCTTTATAATATGTATAAATATTTAAAAATTTTAATATTGGGGGCAATAAGGTAGATGCATGGTTTATTTAGCAACAATTCATGGTATTAAATTTTGCTGAGAATCCTATATTCCCAGATAGTCCTTATCTGGAAGTGATTACAGAAGTTGATTCTGGATTAAGACACTGGCCACAGATAATCAGTTGAACTTCTTCTGTCTGGCAGTTTCCTCCCTGGAAATCACAGGGACTATAGTTGAGTTTTTGCTTGGTCAACTGCAAAGACTTTTGACTGTCTTTATATTTTGAGAGATTGTTTATTCAGAGATATCTCATTATAATCAAAATATAACTCACAGAATTTAAGAGTTGGGAAAAACTTCCACACTCACAATTGAACACTTGTTTATTTGAAACTTATTTACTTATAATGAAATCGAGATTTAGATAAGCTAGAATTTGCTTATTGGATATCTTTAAAGAACAAGGGGACAATTCAAGTTTTTTAGAAAACTTTTTCATGTTTAATAACTTTAAAATTTTTAATCATTCATTTATTAATTGTGTTAATAATGACTCACTACAGAAATGCTTAACTCTTCGAAAGTCTTCTGGACACACGGAATTTGCATTTTTAAAAAGTATATACATAGTTCTATTGCAAAAAAGTATGAGACCTTGATTAAAGTTTAAAGACTTGCAAGTCAACATTTCTAGCAAGTTGGAAAGACACAGCCTATGTAAACAATGGATGTAGGTTTGAGAGGTTCGTCTTTATCCTGTTTCCTGAATCCTCTCCTTGCACACAACACATTTTTCATATGGTAGAAATAAAGTAGAGAGATGTCCAAATCCCATGAAGAACATGGCTTCCAGGACTCTGTGAGCAGGTGTCAGAGAAAGTGTCACATTCTGCAGTAAAGGAAACCTCCTCTGAGGGCAGCCGTGGGGGAGTTGACCCGTTGGGGATTTTGACTCATATTAAGAAATATGTAAGTTATGTTCAGAAGAATGTATTTGAGTATCATGTTTGAAGAAGTCAAAAGGCTGATATTTTGGAAAATAAATACTGCTGCCAAACAAATAGAGAAAACTTCCATAACTCTGGATTATAAGCACCCTAATTTGGCAACTTGACACTGTTAACAATAATGCCAGTTGATGACTATGAGGACCATTCTTTTAAATCAATTGGGCCCAACCATAAATGAAAAGAAATAACACTTTTACTGCCATATGGTTTTAATGATTTTTTGTCATTCCTCACCTACACCAGATTCAGTTGGCTAAATTTTTGCCAGAAATGTTCTTATTTTAATGCTGTTTGAAGTCAATGAATTTAATTCCGTTTTAGTTAGTAGAAACCCAGAATTTTCCTCAATTGTACCTTATCTCATTTTTTCAGAATTTTTTTTGAGAATTTTTTTTACCTTTACCTTATTTCTTTTTAAATATTTCTTTTAGGTGATTCAGGAATGAACTATAAGTTCTTGTCTCCCCTGTCCTTTCATGATCCTCTCTGTCTTTATGTGTGTCTGGGGGGGGGGGGGAATGGTGGTGGATACTTAAGTGCTTATGGTTCATAGCTTGAAGAAATCATTTATTTTCAAAACTGAATAGTTAAAATTCAAGGTCATTTTGAATTCTACCCGATATTTAGATCAGGAATGGAATGGACCTATGCCCAGGGTGAGCTTTAGTCTATTGATCAACCTTGAGCAAACTTAAATCTATTACCTCTCCCTCTTTGAAATACTATCAATTTTTGCTCAAAGTGACTCCTTTGCAGTTAAACAAAAGAATATTTTGGGCAGAAGCTTTAAAAAACAGGAACTTGAAATAGGTACTTAAATAACGGCTATCCTTGCATATCTATCTACTTCCATTTTAAAACATTTTTTCATTCTTTTTACCTGTGCCTTTCATTCTGAGTGTTTATCAGAGATAGTCAGTAAAGTATTTGAAAATTATTTGTTCTCTGCCCAGCAGTTTGGTGTTCTACTCCCTCAACAATGTCAAACAATTAAATGTAATCAACCGAAGTCTCAGGAAATTGTTAGAATTTCCACCCCAAAGGGGGTTAACAAACTCTAAATAATTGGTCTATTTCGAATGAAAATCATTTTCATTGTGATATCATATTTCCCCTGATCATTGAATAATGCATTGAGAAGCCCAATGTAATTCACAAATGTTTAAAATGTATGTGTATCCTGGGCCCAGATTCCAATACACCTTATCAATCCATTATGTCAAAAGGTTCTCAGAAGGAATCCATCATCTAAACAAACCAACATACCCTGGAATTTCCCTTTAACTTTTCGGGAATTCATTTTACCATGTGTACCGATTTGACGGAAAAAACAATTGTCATCTCATTTCGGTTGATTCAGGCAATTGTGGTAAGCCCACTAGTTCTCTTCATCCAGGAAGTGCAGCAATCTGAGTCAACTTCCTCCATCTCTGATTTTATATTGTCCAATGTGATGCTGCCTCATTGTACCAAAATAGAAGTGGTTTGTTTTTGCATCAGACTTGGAGATTGGCTATTACACAGGGCTGGATAGAGGATTTTTTTCTTTTAAAGAGCATTCCACTTACCCCAGGGGAAAGAGATGGTTGTCTTGGGGAGAATAAAAAGAATAATGAAGCCTTTTCTCCTTAAATAAAATATTTCCTTCAATTTTAAGAAGTGTCAGTTTCACTAGCTGCGCCTATTAATTTGAGAGGTTTGGTAGTAGAGTAAATTTATGACTTTTGCAATTACACATCTTTGCATGAAATTGAGGAAAAGAGAAGTGAACTTCAGTTTGAGTCAAGTGTGTAGTTTCCAGTGCAATTGAATATAAAAAGCTGCATATGTTTGGTCCTGGAGTTTCCTTTCTCTAGGCTGCCCTTTCCCCAACTTGCTTTCACTTTTCCCAGCACATATTCAGTTAGACACATCTCCCCCTGTCTGAAGTGTGATACCTTTTCATATCTTTGGCTTGTTGAATTTTGTAGAAGATGCTCTGTTCAGGTGGGCAATTACATTTACTAATTATATTCTTTACCAGAGAAATGCAAAAGTGAAGCTTTTACAAGATCTGATCAGTTACAAGAATTTGGGGATCTGGGCTTTCTTTTCATTTATTTTCCACGCTGCTGTATGTCTCCAAAACAGTATATGCGTGAGTTTTTTATAATTCAGTATAAAGCAAAATGAGAAACCTCCTCTTTCTTCTAAAGGGAAATAGTGGCAACAGAAAAGTAACAAACATTTATGGAACCAAAATTTGATTTAAAAAAAAAAAG
>PVKH010029125.1:0-12713 GCA_004027955.1 Chaetophractus vellerosus | reverse complement strand
CATTTGCTTTGATATTAACTTAACTTCAATAGTATTCACACACTATATTCTTAAACACCTCTGTACCACCGCCTTTGTGTAGTTCTTATCATAAATTACATGTTTATACATTTTGAATCCCAAACCACTGATTTCTCATTACATTTTATGCATTTACCTTTTAGATCCTGTTGGAAGTAGAAAGTGGAATTACAAATCAAAAATACAATAGTACTGGTATTTATATTTATCCACATCATTGTCTTTACTGAAGATCTTTACTTCTTCATGTTGCTGAAAAAGCTGGAAACAATAATTGTCTACTGTCCTTTCTTTTCAGCCTGCAGAACTCCCTTTAGCTTTTCTTTTAGGGCCTGTCTAGTGGTGATGAACTCCCTCACCTTTTGTTCATACATGATTGTTTAATTCCTACCTGATTGTTTGAAAGACAGTTTTGCTAGATATAAAGTTTGTTGGCAGTTTTTGCTGTCTTCAGTTTAAATATGTCTTCCCACTGCATTCTTGCTTCCACGGTTTTCAATGAGAAGTTGGCACTTAATCTTATTGAAGCTCTCTTGTACGTGGCATGTTGCTTCTCTCTTGTGGCTTTCAGAATTCTATCTTTGGTATTTGACAGTTTGATTATAATGTGTTGTGGCATGGGTCTATTTGGGTTTATCCTGTTTGGAGTCCATTGAGTATCTCGGATGTGTAGACTCATATCTTTGTTAAATTTGGGAAGTTTTCAGTTATTATTTCTTTGAATATTCCCTCTTTCCCCTTCTCTCTTTCTTCTCCATATGGGATTCCTACAATATGCATATTAGTGTTTCTCAGGCTCTGTTCACTTTTCTTCATTTTTATTTCTTTCTGCTCTCAAACTGGATGATTTTAATTATCTTATCTTCAGATTTACTGATTCTTCTGCCAGCTCCAATTTGCTGTTGGAATTTTTAATTTCTGTTACTGTGATCTTCAGCTCTGTTTGATTGCTTTTCATAATTTACACGTCTTTTTTGATAGTCTCTTGTTCATATATTATCATTTTCCTGATTTCCCATCATTCTTTGTCCGTATTTTCCTTCAGCTCCTTGAGCATATTTATGACCATTTTTAAGTCTTTTTTCTGGTATGTCCCAGGTGTGGTCACCTTCATTGATTGTTTCTAATGTTTTAATCTTCTCCTTTGCCTAGGTCATTGCTTTCTGTTTCTTTGTATGTTTTGTAATATTTTTGGTATTTTAATGTGTTACCACTGGAATTTAGATTCTGATATGTTTATACCTTAAGTTTGTATCCAGCTACTGTTATGCCAGAGCTTTACTTGACTGCCAGGAGCTAATGAAGAAGAAGGAGAAGGAAGTGGAAGAGAAGGAAGAGGCAGAGAAGGAGAAGAGGAAGGAGAAGGGGAAGGAGAAGGAGAAGGAAAAGGAGGAGAAGGAGAAGGAGAAGGAGAAGGAGAAAGAGAAGGAGAAAGAGGAGGAGGAGGAAGAAGAAGAGAAGGGGAAAAGAAGACAACTTTCCCAGCCTTTGCAGATTGATCTGTGAATGTACTCTCCTTCAGGGCTTAGCTATACAGGGAGTTTAAAGAATAGCTCCAGGCCAAAGTGTTGGGGCCTTCCTGGTCCTTTCTGTGCCTGCAACTAGTCTTGGGCTTGCTCATTTGGCCCTAGGAATTCCTCCATTTACATAGATATAAATAACCCCCTTTCCTAGGAAACTGTTTCTTTATGGTCCTGGAGAATGCATTGTGTGTCCTACAGCCAGCAATCCTGTTTCCCAGGGAGCCACTTGACAGATTTCCCACAGTATTATGTAGAAGAGCTCTGTGAACTGCTTTCTACACTAAGGGCTGGTTCTGGGCCAATGAGTCCCTCAGACTACCACTGATAGATTGGGCCAGACATACATGATCCCGGGATATGCATGAGGGTTATTCTGCTCCCTCTGGAACCAGAACCAGAGATCTGCACTGGGAACAAAGGCCAGCTGGGAACAAAGGCCAAGCAGGTAAGGGTTTGGGGAGGAGCCAGCCAGGGCACCATGAGATCCCACCACTTTTAAGTAGACTTCTTGATTCGGCCTTGCCCTGTTACTGCAATCCTTTAACTGTTTTCTGGCACTTTCAGAAAGATGTGTGCCAGTTCTTTCTGGTTGTTCAAAGCTTATATGGGGCAACAGAGCCCTGAAGTATCTTGCTCTGTCATCTTGATCTTTTTAAATCAACTTTTCAATGTCAAAGTGCTGGGTAGTTAAAGGAAAGATTATTGTACTTATGGGATAGACTGGAATAGATGAAAGATAAAGAAATTGCTTACAAAATCATTCATTTATGTATATGTGGGAGGTTGTGGGAGGTGTGGGAGGTGGGGCATATGGGTACTCCTAAAATTTCTGTGTAACATTTATGTAATCAATGTATCCTAAAAAAAAAATTTTATTAAAAATTGAAAAAAAAGAAGCTACAAAAAAAATTTTTTTAATCATTCATTTACAAAGAAACAAGTTATTGACCATTCAAGCATAAGAATAAAAATTAAATTGAGAAAATTAAAAGTCATTATTAAAAATCACCTAGGTAATATGAACTAATTAATCAATACCAAAGGCAATCATTTGTAATCATAATTTATATTTCCATTGAACATAGCTGTTTTATTTACTGCAGCACAGTGACAGATACAGAGAAGAATCCATATACCAGGCTTTGGTGATCACATCTATCTACTCAAAGTGCTGGGAATCAGTGTTCAAATTCTCTGTATATACTAACAACATTCATTCATTTGTTCCATGACTCATTCAATAAACTTTTATTGAGCATTTACTCCTATGTGTCAGATATCATGTACGCCTAAAACAACCTGGATTATCATGGATTCTTCACAAGCTAAGGAAGTTTGTCTTTCATTCTTCATTCAACCATTCAGCAATAACTTATTGTGCACCTACAATGTACTAAATATTGTGCTAGAATTCTGAAGCTCTCATCCTTGGTACAATTGACATTTTTGGCCAAATAAATATTTGTTGCAGGGAAATAGGAGTGTATTAGTCTGCCAAAAGGGGTGCTGATGCAAAGTACCAGAAATCTGTGGCTTTTATAAAGGGTATTTATTTGGGGTAAAAAGCTTACATTTACAAGGTCCTAAAGAGTCCAACTCAAGGCTGTTTTCTCACCAAAGTCAGTTGCCACATGTTGAAGCAAGATGGTCACTGATCTCTGCCTAGTCTCCCTTTTCCCTCTGGTCTTCCAGTCATCTCTCTCTCTTGGTTAGGGTTCATCTCTCAGGGCTTCCTGTATCAGTCTCAGCTGTCTTCCCAAGTTATCAGGTAAATAGTCCATCTCTCCCCAGGGCCCCAGGATCAAAAATGACAACGCGGGCCCGGCTGGATAGCTCAGTGGATAAAGAGCTCGCTGGGGTCCCACATGGGAGGCCCCGGGTTCGGTTCCCGGGGACCTCTCCGAGCGGGCGGACGGCCTTGAGGGGGGCAAGCCGCCGTGGGCGGGGCGGAGCCGCCGTGGGCAAGGCAAAAAGCCACCACGGGCAGGGCGGAGCCCCCACGGGCATGGCAGGGTCGCCCATGAGGGGCGGAGCTGCTGCCTGTGAACCGCGGCGGAGGCCGGCAACCCGCAGAAGCATGGAGCACTGCTGCCCGCGGGACATGGAGCGGAGCCGCCCGTGAAGGCGGGGTGGGGCCACCCACGAACGGAGCGAGCCAGCGCTGCTGCGGAGGGCCAACTCGGCGTGCCGCCGCAAAGACGGGGGGAGACAAGAGGCAGACATGGAGGGACACGGAGGGATGGACGCACAGCAAGAGCAGGCAGAAGGGGGGGGGATATGTAATAAATAAATAAAAAATAAATCTTTAAAAAAAAAAAAAATGACAACGCGCTCTCTCTTCCCATGTGTTTTCTTGATTGATTGTCCATTTATATCAGCCCACCAAGGGGGTGGGACTCAACCTGAGTCACACCTTACTGACTCATCAAATCAAAAGCCCTAAATTGATTTTATCAAGTAAACTTAAATCCTTTGAATTTTAATACAATCAAAGGATATCACACCCAGAGGAATACAGATTAGTTTACAAAGATAATCTTTCTCTTTTTGGGATTCATAAAAAATCTCAAACTGCCACAGGGGTAAATGTGCATTCTGTGCACTGTAGGATGTTTAGCAGCATACATGGCCTCTACCCACTAGATTCCAGTAACACTCCTTCACCCCTCCCACTTGTGACCATCAAAAATGTCTCCAGATATTGCCAAATTTCCCCTAGGGCAAAATCATCCTCATTTGAGAACTACTATGCTATATGACAGAGGCATAATATCAAATAAAACTAGATTTAATCACACATTCATAACTCTTAACATCTAGTGGAAGAGACAATCAATAATAATGCTCATTAATTTATAATGTTTATAATACAATCTATTCTCTCAAACTTGAAGACTCATAAATAAATTCAGGACACCTGGGTAGGATCTACAGTTTCCAAATTGAATGTGGAATCTTTTTCAGGCTGACTGAAATAACTTTAAGTGTAAATAAACTTTCTTCCAATTTTATTTTTAATTACAAAAGTAGTACATGCTTACTGAGACAAATTTAAACAATATGGAACTATATCAAGTAAAAACATTGACATCTCTCCATCCCCTTTCATCCCACTCTTAGAGGAAACCACTATTAACCATTTATTATATATCATTCCACGCTGTTCTCCATTTCTATTATTATACACATACAAATGAGATCATTATATACATATTTTTCTGCAACTTGATTTTTTTTCTAACTAATAGTCTGTGGACAACTTTCTAGACGCAAAAGTCTGCTGAGAAATGCCAGAAGATAAGAAAATTACTGAATGGCTGAAGACATACAGCTTATTGCTAATGAAATAATGATGGCATTTATTCTTCTTAATATCTTTACTTGGGAAAATAAAAACATTTGCAACCATAAATGAGTTCCCCAACTTTAAAAAAATGTTTACAAGTACAGAATAGCCAAAAGTTTAGAAAAGTTTGTCATAGAAGTCATCTGATGAAGAGTATATATTTAATTCCATAGGCAATTGGAATGATTTCTGAGCAGTGTGATGATAAGATTGGAGCAGTATTGTGGTGATAGATTACAGGCTCATTATTTGTTTACATCTCCTTTAATAGGTTTTAGCAAAGATAATGTAGTAAATTTTAGGAATATATATATGTAAGAGAAACTATTACATAGTGAAATGGTTCAACCTAGTTCCTAAAACACACATGCATACATACCCATAAAAGCCAACAGCAACCAGGTTAGTGTGTATGTGTGTGTGTACTAAATGAAATATCAGCATGAACTAGGCCCATTATGCAGGTCCTGCTCAACTATACTGTTCCTAAAACTTAAGGAAAAGAGTAACTCTTGAAGTATTGCTTCTAATTTTTCCATGTCACTGATATGTATTGTTATTTATTTAATAATGTTATAAACAGAATTAGTAGTGCCCCAATTTTAATTTTGGAGCATTACACTGACCCAAATATAACTTGTCACTGTCTTGGCTTTCTCAGAATATACAACGGGGGCTGGCTGTAGCCCAATTGGTAGGCCCCAGGTTCGGTTCCTGGGGCCTCCTTGAGCAGGCAGACCGCCTTGAGAAGGCAAGCCACCGTGGGCAGGGCAGGCCGCCGCGGGCAGGGCAAGCCGCTGTGAGCAGGCAGGCCGCCGCACGGTGAGCTGACTCAGAGGGTCGCCGCAGCGGGGGAAGACAAGCAGACACAGAAGAACGCAAAAATGAACACAGCAAGAACAAGCAGAAAGGGGAGGATATGTAATAAATAAAAAATAAATCTTAAAAAAAAAGAATATAAAGACAAAAAGTAAAAGCTGATAAAACTTATTATTTATTTTGTGATTGCATCCCAAGAAGTCTTACAAAAAGAGGTTAATCACTGAACTGCAGAAGACAGCACCAGCCAGGGTTCCATTAAAAAAACTAAAAATTTAAAAACTAGCATTTCTACAGCTCCCTTTCTTCCTGCCTTGCTATAGGGCAGATGTCTCACACTTTTCAGAACATCAAATACTGGCTAACCATCAGAACTCAATAATTTATCAAATTTATAGCTTTATTTTTATTTCTCTTCTAAAATATGTATGTTACCTCTGATTTTCTTCATGTATCATTTTTCTACTGGAAAGCTGCTCTTTTCATTTTTTCTTTGCACAAGACTTACCAAGTCACCTACTCTGGGCTTTGAATACATTTCTTTATGAACATTAACTTTTGGACATTATAGAAAGCCATTTGATTCCAGCTTTGGTCTTCAAGGAAGCTTTCATTGGTGCTGTGCTTGTAGTTTCTTGAATGAACCTTCTGGGAAACTACCAACATCTGCCCGCTGAAATCTGCCCCTTGTCCACAGCAGTTCATAACCTCTATGGCATTAGAATTACCCATGGGACTCCTAAAAACACTGAGGCCCAAGCCCAGCACAGTTCAATTAAAATCAGAAACTTGGAAAATGGTAAGCAGGCACATGTATATGTAGGTCCTAATTTTCTCTACTTTGCAGTCACTGACAGGAGGTAGAAATTAACTATTTCCAAATTCATTATGTTGACTTGACTTGCCATTATTCCTTCATAGGTATAACTCCTCTACAAGACTGTGAACTCCTTGAAGATGATGTTTGGCATAGCAGGTATTCAATAATTTCACTTAATATAAAAATCCAAACTTCTTGCTATAACTTACAAGGCCCTATGTAATCTTTGCCCTGCCTCTCCATCTCACATATCCCCCTAGTCCCTATGTTTCTTGCAAAAATGCCAAATTTATTTCTACTTCCAGGTCTTTGTATCTACTGTCCCCTCTCAACCAGAAGCACTCTTTTTTTTTTTTAGATTTATTTTCATTTATTTATATATCCCCCCTTGCTGCTTGTGCTCGCTGTGTTCATTTGCTTTTGCATTTTTCTGTGTGGGAACCAAACCTGGGGCCTCCCATGTGGTAAACCAGAGCCCAACCAATTGAACCACAGCTGGCTCCCCAGAAGCACTCTTCTGCCAGTCCTTTAAGTATCTGGCTCTTTCTCATCATAGTAGTCTTTGCTTTGTCCTTAGCAAGTCCTTTCCTGAACACCCTATATAAAATACCTACTCCCCCTTTAGTCTTTATCACCTCCCACTTTCTTATTTCCTTCATTGAACTTTGATCAAAAGTTCTAATCATGGAAGAAGATGTAGCTCAAGCAGTTGAGTGCCCACCTCCCACATGGGAGGTCCCAGGTTTGTTTCCTAGTGCCTCCTAAAGAAAAAACAAAACAGAAAATGAGCAGACAATGAGGGGGGGGGAAATTTTCTAATCTCAACAGATGTAGCAGAAAATAACAAATGTTGGTGACAATGGGGAGAAATTGGAACACTTGTACATTTTTTTTGTTGGCATTTAATTGCACAGCTATGGTAGAAAATGGTTCGGCAGTTCCTCAAAAAGTTAAACATACTGTTACCAGCTGACCCAGAAATTCCACTTCTAGGCATATATCCAAAAGAATTTAAAACAAACCCAAACAGATACTTGTACATCAATGCTCATAACAGCATTATTTACAATAGCCAAAAAAGTAGAAACAATCCAAGTTTTCATCAACAAATGCATGGATAAACAAAATGTGGTATATTCATACAATGGAATATTATTCAGTCATAAAAAAGGAATGATCTTTGCAAATATCATGTTGAGTGAAATAAACCAGAAGCAAAAGGGCAAAGATTACACAATTCCACTTAAATGAAAGTGAGAGCCACTGAGGGTACATTTGGATAAATTGTACAAGGCATGAGACTGTATAACACAGTGAATCATGTGGCAGAAGATGGACTGTGGTTAACAGTACTAATGTGAGTGTTTTCTCATGAACTATAACAAATGTACAATACTAATATATAGTGTTGGTGGGGGGGGTGTATGGGAAAAATATATACCAAGTGTATTCTATGGGTAGTTAGTGGTAATGGTCTGATCATGTTCTTTCATAATTTGTAACAAATGTTCCACAACAATGTAAGGTGTTTTTTTTTAATGTTAATTATCTTTTTTTTTTACATACCCCCTGCTTTCTGCTTGTTCTTGCTGTGTTCATTTTTGCGTTCTTCTGTGTCTGCTTGTCTTCCCCCACTGCGGCGACCCGCTGAGTCAGCTTACCGGTGAGCGGCGGCCTTGCCCACTCTCGGGCGGCTTGCCCCGCTGGCGGGCAACTCTGCTCTGCTCACGGGTGGCTCCGTTCTGCTCGTGGGTGACTTGCCTTGCCCATGGCGGCTTTGCCCTGCCTGTGGCGGCTTTTTGCCCTGCCCACAGTGGCTCTGCCCCACCCATGGCGGCTTGCCCCCTCAAGATGGTCTGCCCCGCTCGGAGAGGCCCCTGGGAACCAAATCCAGGGCCTCCCATGTGGTGTACTGGCGCCCTATCCACTGGGCTACAGCCAGCTCCCAACAATGTAAGGTTCTGGTGGAGGAGTGATGTACAGAATTCTGCACTTTTTGCATGATTGTTTTTGTAAGCTCAGAACTTCTCTAACTAAAAAAAAAGAAAAAAAATCTTAGTTGAGTTCTGGAGAAGGGGGAATAGTGAGTTATTGCTTAAAGGGTAAAGAGTTTCTGTTTTGGGTGATGAAAAGTTTTAGAAATAGAAGGTAGTAATGGTAGCAATACATTGTAAAAGTAATAATTACCACTGAATTGTACACTTAAAAATGATTAAAATGGCAAATTTTATGTTATATATAAGTAAACAGAAAACGAAATGGGAGTTCCAGGGATTCCCAACCCCATCTGACTTTGCAGAAATACAGTCAGGATTCCAAGGCTACATGATTATTATTTTCTCAGAGGCTCATTGCATTTTCTTTAAGTGAAGTTTCAAGTCTTTAGTGTTAAAATCACTAGATGTTTATTGTTGACTGCTTCATCAATCCAAGATTTTTCATGTTAATTATTACCAGAGCCCTTAGACAATCTCACTTCAGTAAGGAAATTGATAGAGGTTAAAGGACTTTATTATTTGGTTTCTTGACCTTGATGGACCCCCAGGGTTTCCAGCTTAGCCATGTGGTTGGTTTTCTTGCTTTTCTGCAGTGAAGGAACAAGGATGGTAAAGGAGGTCATAGGCCTATCTCCTCTCCTGGGTCTTCACTTCCTGGGGTTGAAATCTAGTAACTCATCTTCAAGATTGACTTAGATGACTTGGCAACATACATAATATTAATATAAAAGTCCAAACGTTCCACTATTTTCAACATTTGTCTTTTGATGATTCAGGAAGAAGTGGAAGCAGCTTGTACAAGTCACAAACACAGGCCACCGACCTCCTCAATTTATGACTCTTCCTTTTTTTTTTTTATTTATTACATATCCCCGCCCCCCCTTCTGCTTGTTCCTGCTGTGTTCATTCTTGCGTTCTTTCATGTCTGTTTGTCCCCCCCGCAGGTGCGGCAACCTGCCAAGTCAGCTCACCGCACGGCGGCAGCCTGCCTGCTTGCGGGGGCTTGCCCTGCCCACAGGGGCTTTGCCCTGCCCGTGGCGGCTTGCCCTGCCCGTGGCGGCTTGCCTTCTCAAGGCGGTCTGCCCACTAGAGGAGTCCCCGGGAACCGAACCCGGGGCCTCCTATGTGGTAAATCGGCGCCCTACCAACTGGGCTACTGCCAGCCCCTGACTCTTCTTTTTAAGTCCAAGAAATAGAGAAAAAATGTCTGCTTGTTTCTCAATATAAGAAAAAATGGATTTTCTTGTCATGAATATGAACACAGCATTGTCTGAGAATAATATCTCCACTTAGGTAATGAAGTTCTAATAAATTACATTCAAAAATGAAAAAAAAAACAACCTTAGTTGAGTTAAAATAGTATATTTTCATTTCCTTTCCAAATATGATAATTGAAAGTTTTATTTTTCTTTTTTTTTTTTAGATTTGTTTTATTTTTTTAATTCTCCCCATCCCCTCATTGTCTGCATCTGCTGTATCTGTTTGTCCTCCTTGTTTCTTTAGGAGGCACCAGGAACCAAACCCGGGACCTCCGACATGGGAGGGAGGCGCCTAATTGCTTGAGCCACCTCTATTCCCTGCTTTGTTGTGTCTCTCGTTATGTTTTTTTTCTTCTTGTGCCTCTTGTTGTGTCATCACATTGAGTCAGCTTGCTGCACCTGCCCATCACACCAGCTTGCTGTCTTCTTTAGGAGGCACCAAGAATCAAACCAGGGACCTCCCATGTGGTAGGCAGGAACTCAATCTCTTGAGCTACATCCACTTCCCTATTATTTATCTTAAGGTTAATAATTATCATATAGAAGAAACAATTTCTAATTCTAAAATGAAATTTAATGTAGAAAAGGCTTAAAATACAGAAATTCACTTTATAGGAACCATTTTAAAAATCCATCTATTCCATAAAGCATGCTTCAGCTGAACAGCTCATGTAAGAAACAGGATAAGAAAAACATCAAACAAGATACAGTCAAAGTAAATATATTATCATGTAATGTTTATTACTGCAAACATTACACAGATGTTTTTCAGTTGTTTATTATATTTACATACTCTCTGATCACACACATCAAATGATAAAATGATAAAATGATAAAATCATGATGGAGGGCCTTGTAAATCATGTAATAGAATTCAAATTCTATCTTAAAGAATAATACAATGCCAGTGAAGGGTTTTTAAGCAAGGAGAAACATTGTCAGTTGATGTTTCAGAAATTTCACTCTGCAGGATGGGGAATGGAATGAAAGAGAGCAAAGCTAGAGGCAGGGAATCCTAAATGAGAATTATTGCCTGAACCAAACAATGGCAGTAAACATGAGGAAAAAAAAAACAGATTAAAAAGAGATTTAAGGAGGTAAAACAAACAGAACTTAATCATTTCTGTTTATTATATCTTGTCCTCTTTTATTCATACTTGTGCATTTTACATATGGGGAAGGTGTTCAAAGGTTATGAATTAAAAGTTATTTCACCTCAATCCAAAGACTGATGGAAAAAAATACCTTGTTCTCTATTCATCCCCAAACCTTGGAGGATTTATAGAAGCAAATCTTCAACAGATTCACAGAATATTGATAAGGTAGAGCATCAGAATACGTGATATCTAAATCCTTTCATCCTTTTTATGATTAGCAATACAGACATAAGTTGACAAAACAACAATACCACTTGTTTCTCCGCAGACATGAAGGAATGTGGCAGCAGCCTCCATCTGGCTTTTCCCTAAAAGATACAATGATTTGTAATGATCTGGAGAGCCTTTATTTTCCTTTCTGCCCATCTCTGCATTTTCATACCATATACACTCCCCAGCTCATAACTGTCATCTCTCCATGTAGCCTTCTCAGATAGAAGAATCTGAAACTAACTAATCTTTCCCTCTTCAGAATTCTTATATACCTTTTGTGACACTTCATGTTTCACCTAGATCAATATCAATGGAAATGCTACCAGAGATCAAAGCCTCATGGGACCTTCTGAATTATAGTTTTAGGGAACAAGGTTCACTGGCAACTTTGTAGAAACTATACCTGATATTTCACTTAAAGAGATACTGCTAAACCACATGCCTAAACTCTGACTTATAAGCTCTTTGGCAACCGTCTCCATTGAATATTTAGTGTAAAAATTCCATTCACAAGTTTCTTTTGGAACTTGGTTATCATGGCATACCAAACTATGCATAAGAAATTGGTTCAAGCTAACTGGGGTGGGGTGCCTGTGTTGAGACCTAAGACAGCATTAAAAACATTAAAATAAACTTTGAGCTTCACACTCATTTTATGAGCAGTTTTCTCAAGTGATCAATTTGCAGAAAAGAAAACAATCAAGTAGAAATCACAAAGGAAAAAAAAATTAATTCCCTATAAAAAGACGACTTTTAAAGATGATACAGATTCACAAGCCTGACAGTTGCAGTACCATTCAAATTCCTAAACTGCTTCAACAGGAAGCCAACCAAAGTCCTGCACATTTAGTCACAGAACACACATAAATGCTTTATTTTTATTAATTTGTTTGTTTTTAGGAGGTACCAGGGATTAAACCCAGGACCTTGTACATGGGAAGCAGATACTCAACCACTGAGCTACATCCACTCCCCAGTGAGAGTTGGTTTTGTCATTTCTTTTATTTTTTTAAGATTTATTTATTTCCTTTTTATCCATTTTAAAGCCCCCTTCCCCCTCACACCCCATTTCTGCTGTTTTCGTGTACATTCGCTGGGCAATTCTCTGTGTCTGTTTCCTGCCCTCTCTTCTCATCCTTCTCCTCCTGTCTTCACCGGGATTCAACCTTGGGAACCTCCGATGCAGGAAAGAGGCATTCTGCCACCTGCGCCACCTTAGTTCCTGGTTTTTCGGCGCACCTCGTCTTGACTTTCCCTTGTGTCACTCTCCTTTTATGTCATCATCTTGCTGCAGGCAGCACACCCATGCACGGGACCTGACGGCACACCTGCACGTGAGGCCTGGGGGTGGGGCCTGGTGGTGCACCTGCACACGGGGCCTGACAGCGCACATACTCGCGGAGCCTGGTGGCCCATGCACCTTCTATATTTTTCTTTATTTTACCAGGAGGTCCCAGGAATCAAACCCAGATCCCTCCATATGGGAGACAGACACCCAACCATTTGAGCCACATCCACACCCCTCGTTTGTTTCTTTTGTTTTTGTTTTTTTTTTAAG
>PVKH010029124.1:0-12716 GCA_004027955.1 Chaetophractus vellerosus | reverse complement strand
CTGTAAGCTTCTACCCCAAATAAATACCCTTTATAGAGACTGACCAATCTTTGGTATATTTCAAAAGGCACGCCTGTGGCTGACCAAAACACAGTCTTAGTGCTTAATTTTTCTCACTTTGGCAAGAAAACATCCAACATCATATGAAAAAATAGTTGGCAGTTAGGTAGAGGTGTCTGAGGAGGGATAAGGGTCTGTCGAGGAAAGATAGGAGTATTGGAAGTTAAGATTAAAATTTTAAGATGCTACAAAATCTGGCTATTCTTGTGAAAAACATTCCTGAAGACCAATGAAATGATTTATCTCAATAGATTTACTTTAAAATATTTATTGGTCCTCAGCAGTGAGGGTTCATTTACATTTACTAGAGGTAGATATCACAAATCCAAGTTGAGAAAATGATTAATGCTATTTTAGCTATGAGAATAATTAGGAAGAAACTTACCTACTGTTATTTTACCATGAGTGACTTGAATATGTGTTTTATTTAAATTAAGTACAGTCACAAACTTTGCTCTCAGCAACAACAGAAAAACTGTTCACTGATTATGCATTCAAATCTCTCATAGGTCAAGTGCCAGAAAATCCTCAAAATCCAAAGATAACATTTAACTAAACTGTAGTGCTATTACACAGGAATAATCAATAAAACTACTTTATTTAAGATTGATCTCTCCTAAAAGGAAGCTACTGGGTTTAAGTCAAAAGGACCAGTTATAAACAAGAAGCTATATAAAAAGAAAAGGTTCCACTGATTGTTTTTAAAAATGAATTAGATTGAAAAAAACATGCTCATTTTGCCCAAATGTTTAAATCAATAGTATATTTCCTTGCACACCATGGCACCTTCACAAATACAGCTAATGGAATGCATTCATCTAGTTATTGTTGAAACCATACTTACATATGTGGTCAATAAAAGTTTTGGAGTGTCATAAGTACTGAATAGGCAGACAGTTTCCTTCCAATGGTACCTACACTGAAACACTGACAATACTGTGTATTGCCTGACATTTAGCCTTTCAAGTTCAGAAATCTTACTTCTTTAACACAGTGACAGCGAATGAATTGCTTAGTTCTTTAGGTTGATGTGCAAAGTATTCATTTATTAATGAATATTGAAAATTTACCATTACTTGAACTGAGAATACTCAGTTTCTGTGTACCGGAATATTTTGTAGGTAGTCAAGTTACATGGGAAGCCAGATTGTAATTGTTTTAGTTTCCTAGGCTACTCAAGCAAATACCATGAAATGGGTTGGGTTTAACAATTGGATTTATTCACTCATGGTTTTCAGGTTGGAAGTCCAAATCAAGGAATCATCAAGGTGGTGTTTTCTTCCCAAAGACTGGCTGCCTACAATCTTTGGCTCCTCTGTCACATGGCAAGGCATATGGTAGCATCTGCTTGTCTTTTCTGGGTTTCAATGATTTCAGCTTCCTGCACCCCTGGCTTTCTCTCTCTTTGTCTGAATTTCATTCTTATAAAAAAGGTCTCCAGTAATAGGATTCAGACCCATCCTGATTGAGGTGGGGCACACATTAACTGAAGTAGCCTCATCAAAAGGTTGAACTACAATGGGTTCACACCCACATGAATGAACTAAATTTAAAGATGTTTCTCTGGGCTACATATAGCTTCAAACCACCACAATAATCCAAGGACATTTTATTAACTTATTGTGAGAAATTACCAATACATTTACCAGAAATAGTCAAAATCCATATGACCAGTAATTTTTCTATTTACATGACAAACAATGTATACATTGTTGTTTGGTGAGGGTTCAATTAAATTATAGGAAATTAGGTAGACCAAATCCTATTGCCTTTGTACAACAACAGCCTATTTCCAAAATTTTTAACATTATTTTCAGGCAGAATGTTTCTGGTCCATAAACACACCATGAGCTTAACATGTTCATATCAGGTGTATTATACAAAGGGCTATCCTACAAAGATAAGATACTCTGAAGCCTTGTGTCTCCACCCTTTACTTTAAAGGAGAAAGCATTTGAGAAACACAGGCTTTTTGTCCACCTCCTAATAGAAGTAGATGGTCTTGGATCACGGTCCAAAACACTTGAACTGTATTGTCTGAATATCTCCAAACTGATTTGATCACAAATCTCTATCATAAGCATATTTATCAATGGTTATATGCAAAACTGCCTTGCATACTATGTGGTATAAAACTTGCAAACAATAAAATAATTTCAAAAAGGATAAGAGACTTCTATTTCTGACAATACAACATAGTAGAAAACACACAAAAATTTATCTCAAAATACCCACAAGTACTGAATAAACTATAGTAAGTTTCAAGAATATGCATAACAATTCTAAATTTATATGAAGCTAACAAAGCCTCAAATTAAATATAGAAAAAATTAGCATCACAAGGAATAATTTTTAAAATACATAGTATAATGGGAGATTTTTGTTTTCCTCTTTCAGTAATTATTAGATCAAGCTAAAATAAAAGGATTAAAATGCAGAAGGTTTGCAAAATTCAATGAACAGGTTTGATCTAATGTACACTCATAGGCTCTGTCCAGAACATTTAGATAATTCACATTTTTCTTGGCACATAGCTTTAATTTTTAAAATGAGATATAATAGGCCATAATACAAGTTGCAATGTATTTCTAAGAAACATTACCACAGAGGCATACAGACAAAGCTGTCCCTTAATGCAATTGTTAAAAATAAAAAAGTAAGATATATATGATCTGAATTCATGAAAAACACATATAACATGCATATATTTTATGCATAAGCTTTATATATAAAATAATACATAAAATAAACAATGCCAAAAATGTTGAGGTTCTTGGAAAATGTCAATAGTGACACTTCCATACTGATACCTATTTTCAATCTTTTGTAACACTACTATAGCAACATGCAAAGTGAATTGCATAGTTCAGAATATTGTGTTGTAAAAGAATAATAAAAATCAATGACCAAAACTCAATAGTTTTAAAGCATTACACAACAAAATAAAGCAAAGGTAAATAGAAAGAAGCAGGTAATCATATATTGAAGAAATAGAAATCAAAGATAGAAAGGATCAACAAAGCCAAATGTTGGTTATCTGGAAAACTAATAAAATTGACCTATTTGTGGCAAAGTTTATTTTTATTTTCACTTTCTCCATGTCTTACACACTATATTTTCTACTGAATTGCAATGAATCACAAAACAGAAAGATATCCATATAAAATGATAATCTATTTCCTATAGAAATAAATCTATATTGCCTTGGATTAAAAATTGCCTTGAATAAAAAGGCAGTTGTTCATTTGTAGTGATTTTAACTGCATGTGTCTAATTGAATGAATATAGAACCCTGCCAATGATTCTCTGATTTCAGTATTGGAATTTTTCCCTCACTAGATCTTCCATGTGGATTTCTACTCCCTAATTTTTGTACATTTTTTTTGGTTTATTTTTAAAGAAGCTTTAGATTACAGAAAAGTTACATAAAAAATATAGGGGATTCCCAGATTCCCCACCCCTTCCTCCCTTACTTCTTCCCCTATTAATAACATCTTACGTTAGTGTGGTACATTTGTAACAATTGATGAACAAATATTGAAACATTGCTACTAACCATGGTCTGTAGTTTACATTATGGTTTACACTTCATACGCTGCAATTTTATAGGTTTTTACAAAATGTATAATGGCCTGTATCTGTCATTGCAATATCATGCAGAACAATTCCAATGCCCTAAAAATGCCTATGTTCCTGAGAATCTCTGGTAACTACTAGCTTTATAGCAGGTTACAAGTTCTTCTGTTACTACAATAATAAATCTACTTTGGTCCACTGTTGCATTCCGCACTTACATTTGTTCATTCCTCAGTCTTGAGGGTTTTGGGATGGTGATGCTTGCTCTGTTTCAGATTTAGAGGGGACTTAGATCTTATGGGGCAGATGGAAGGAACTATTGTGCTTGTAGTTGTAGATATTCTTTGCTTTTAGGTATGGGACTTGTCCAGCATCATCATTTTGTTAGTTGTCCTGGGCGAGCCTGATGAACTAGAGAGTAGGTGTTGGCTGCAACTCTCCTGAGATTCTAGGCTCAACCAGCTTATGAACAGACCAAAGATTTAAGTCTCTGGGACATCTATTGAACTGGTATAGTGCAAATTATAGGTTCAAATAAAAGGGGTAGAAGAATCATGTGTAGGAAAATTGTAAATGATCCTAACTCTGTTACAGTGGGGAAATAATCATATATTCCAGTATAAGGCCCACTGATGGGGTGCTAATTTCATAGGTTGTGTGCTTTACCTGTAGTGTCCAGATGTCTCTAGAGCCCTAGGAGCACCCATTTTTTGAGGGTTTGTTTACTGTATCAGTTAGTGAGATCTGCCTGAGATGTGCATAAGCATAACTTCTGGAATGACCTCCTGACTCATTTTCAAATCTCTTAGCCATAAAAACTCATTTGTGTTTAATTTTCCCTCTTTTGGTCAAGGTCTTTTTCCAAATGCATCACTGGTTGGCGCTTGGTAATAATCCCTCGATGCTGGGAAGGCTCATCCCCTGTGGACATGTCCCATGCAGGGGGTGGGGTGGGGTGGAGGGACTATAATGAGTTTATTTGCTGGGTTTGGCAAGCCTGCCTACCTTCTAGAGCAGGGATTCTTAACCTTTTTTTGTTCCACAGAGCCCTTTGCCAGTCAGGTGAAAACCACAGACCCCTTCTCAGAATGCAGTGGCAGACAGTTTTATGACACTCAACATCGGAAGTCAGAGAATATAAAGATAATAAATTGATTTTTTTTTCAGTTCAAGCTCACGGACCCCCTGAAATCTTTCCACGGACCCCTGGTTAAGAATCACTGTTGGAGAGGAAGAGTGCAGCCTGCTGTCCTTACTCTGCCATATCAGATTCTCAAATGTTTATTTTTTAAAAACCTAAGCAGATATAAAAATATGAGTGCAAAATGGGACACCATTAGATACACAGCAGAATTTTGAAAATAACAACATAATGTAACATTTTATGCTAATATATTTGAGATATATTTGAAATTTTTGACAAAATAGATAATTTTATTTTAACTAATAGACAACTGAACTTATAATCATTCATATTATGGTAAATAAAATATATTAAAAAAATACCACCAGTTTTATAGATGTTGTTCACAAATTTTAAGAAACAGCTAAGCCTAATTTTAAATAAATGTTTCCAGAGAATATTTTAAAAAGCATTCATTTTTAAGTGATTTTATGCCAAACTTCAACAAGGATTCTGTGAAAATGGAAAATTACAGGCCAAACTCATTATGGATACAGATTCTTAGATAAAATATTAATAAACATAATTTAGCAATGTATATTTAACAATATTTATGTTATGGGTAAACTGGATTACAATGTGATTTCAATAATTAACGTTAGGAAATCAAAATCATTTAATGTAATTGATCATATTAAGTGATTATGGAAGAATAACCACATAAACAGCACAATAGATTCAGAAAAAGAATTTGATGAAAATTAATCACCATTCATGATTTTGAAAAGAAACAAGCTTCTAGCAAAGTGGAAATTGCAGGGAATTTCTTTAAATAAAAATGAGTATCAACTACAAATCTTACATGTAACAATTAATGGAAAGATGTTAGAAAAAGTTATTTTAAAATCATAAATATAAAAATATATTTTCTACCACTTCTCTCACTCAACATTGTACTAGAAACAGGATATATGAAACACATGGAATTAAAGATTATTCTGGTGTTCAAGGAAATAGATTACTACTTCATATGAAATTTGAAAGAGAAGTCCAGATTGAAGAGAGTAAGCATAATAAATAACATTAGTGCTATATTTAAAAGTTATTATATTTATTATATTTATAAATAATTAATAAAACATTAATTAATAATAAATAGAATATTCTTTCAGAATCCTGTAAAAGAGAATATCTGAATGAACTTGGAGCAGAAATGAATTTGCTAAATAAGTCTTAGAAAGCATGAGTCATCAAGGAAAGTTTGATAAACTCAACTGCATTGCTTTCAAGGATATTTATGCAAAAACACATATATACAAGTACAAGATACCTTGAATTAAAAAAATAATAAGCCATGGACTAGTAGATAATATTTGCTCCACCTAAAACTATCCTAAATTAAAAATAATATATATTTAGAACTAAAGATCAGATAAGAATACACAACAAAAAAACTACAGGAATAGAAGCAGAGGATGTAAACAGGATATTCATAGACTTAGGAAACCCAAATAGGTAAACAAGCATAAAACTTCAGTAGTAATAAGGAAAATATAAATTAAAACCACATTCACATAGTTTTTTTCACCCATTCAATTGGCAACCATTTTAAATGGGGACAATTCTTGCTGAGAGTAAGAACAACTACAATCTTCATGCACTGTGGATATTACTGTATGCATTCTTAAAACCTTTTTTAAATCATGGAGGCATGTTACAGTAAAGCTGAAGTTACTTATACCCTGTGACCTATAATTATACTTATAGATGAATTACATAGGAAAACTCTTGCAGAGAGCCTGAATAAGATGAGATGTGCATGATGATGTTCATAGTAGCATTTTGCAATAATGAAAAATTGGAAATGATTTAATGTTTCATCAGCAGGAAAATTAGGTTATAGTCAAATGATCGGTCACTATACTACAGTTCACATGAATGAACTAGGTTTACATATATGCACTGGTACATAAATATATATCATTAATATACTGACATAAAATCAGATTGCAGAAAAATAGATATCATATTAATTATAAAATTTTAAATATTGAAAATATAATATTTAATGATGCACATATAAAGGTCAAAATAGAAAAGTCATCATGATAAACACATATACTAAATTCATTTGGAGAGAGAGGAATGGAATTGGGGAGAGAAATGCAAAAAATAAAGAAAAAAGTAGAAATCAAAATTCTATATTTATCTTCCTGTTTTCTAGTTTGCATTCCTCCTGGCATGTGTGCATCCCACTATATTAAAACAAACAAACACAACACTAGAAATCCATCTGTACCTCCTTCTTATGTATTCCCTTGCTAAAAATATTGGAATATTTAAAGTCTTTGAGTAAATTAAAGATGGCCACAAATTACTTGGCCTTTATAAAGTGTTGAGGGTCTTTGATCCCCTTCTCTTGAATCTGGACAGACTGTGTAGTGGATTGAATGGTGGCACTCCAAAAGGTTATATCCCTGGAATCTGTGAATGTGACCTTATTTGGAAATAAGGTCTGTGCAGATGTGACTAAGGATCTCAAGATGAGATCATACTGGATTATATAGGTCAATTAGGTGGTTCCTAATTCAATGATGAGTGCCCTTATAAGAGACACCAGAGGAAAGACCTGGGGAAAGGAAGGCCATGTGAAGATGGAGTCAGAGATAGGAATTATATGGCCATGAGATAAGGAATGCTTAGAGCCACCAGAAGCTGGAAGTGGCAAGGAAAGATTCTCCCCTACAACCTTGGTAAAAACATGGCACTGCTACCTTGTTTGTTGCTGTTGCTGTTGTTGTTTTTATATGTTTTCTTTTAATTGTTTTAAAAAGATACTTAGATTACATAAATTTTACATAAAAAAAAAGAGGGGATTCCCATATGCCCCACTCTCTACCCATCCCATACTTTCCCACATTAACAACATCCTTCATTGGTGTGGTACATTTGTTAAAATTGATGAACACATATTGGAGCATTGCCACTAAGTGTGGGTTATTGTTTACATTATAGTTTACACTCTCTCCCACACAATTTTCTAAGTTATGACAAAATATATAATGGCCTGTATCTGTCATTGCAAGGTCATTCAGGACAATTCCAACGTCCTGAAAATGTCCCCATATTATACCTGTTTTTCCCTCTCCCTCCCCTCAGAATCTCAGGTGGCCACTGCTTCCATATCAATGATCAAAGTTCTTCCATTGCTAGAATAACAATAAGTCTGTAGTAAAATAACAGTAAGTCTCCTCTAGTCCATCGTTCATTCCCCAATCCTGAGGATTCTGGGATGGTGATGCCCTCTCCACCTCTAAATGAGAGGGGCTTAAATCCCATGGAGCAGTTGGGTAGGCTTTTGGCTTCCACAACACTGAGATAATAAATTTCTGTTGTTTGAAACTACCCAGTTTGTGGAATTTGTTGTGACAGCCTTAGTAAAGTAACAGACTCTGTGACTGCTTTGTCCAAATATATGTGGCAGAAGTGATATTATCCCAGTTTCTCAGCCTGGGTTTTAAGAACAGTTTCTTCCACTTCCTGTTTCTGGGTTTCTTGAGCAGCCATATAAGAAATCTGACTAGACTGAGACTACCAACCTGAAGAGACAGGTGTACACATTCTGGTGGAGCATGCCACTTGGGTCCAGCCTTCCAGGAATCCCTGCCACAGCGCAAGGCGAGTCAAGCCATTTGGGAACCTTCAGCCCACTAGGCAGCTCAATGCCATGAAGTGACCTCAGTCAACTCCATGTAGAGCTGAAGAATCATTCAACCAATTTCTACTGGTATTCCTGACACACAAAATCGTGCTAACACAAAATAATTGCTGTCTTAAGTCACAATGTTTCGGGATAATTCAATAGATTACTACAACAATCCTTTAGAAAATGTTTAATTCATAATAGTAAAGGGTATGTCTTGAAGTCTGACAAACCTGATTGTGGTGTGTATGTGTGTGTGTACACACATAGGCAGCATTAAACAATTTTATATAATTTTTATACAGTAACTTGATATATGTATTCACTTATGCACACACGCACATACATATTACAACAAGGAAGATACCTGGAAATGCCTTAGGATCAGTGAGGGTATATGCCCCCATTGAATGAAGATTGCTTGTTGCACGAGCTTACCTGGGAATTGCATAAGGTGAATCACCTTGCAGTCACTGAATGTAGCACTTAGAAACATAAACAAGTAGCCCCACTTTTCATAGAAAAAGATATAATCTGACCCTATATTATGAGAGGGTTATTAAGGGAAATTTGCCCAATCCTTAGGTAGGGAGAAAGGAGAGGTGGGAGATTTAGGTCCATGAAGGGTCAGATGCTCTGATTACTCTAACACTGTGTTCCGGAGTCACAGTGCAGCCTGGGCAACGACCAAGAATGATAATCAAATACTTTGACCACTGAGGGCTGTAATTTTGAGAATATAAACTTGAGACTCCCTAGAACTGAGAGAGGAAATTGTCCTCTCACTGGGAACATCAAGGGGCCAGTGCAGGGATTCGAGAGAGGAATACATTAACATATCAGTGCACACGTGGTTTTCATACAGTGTCAACGAATCTCCCACAAAGACTTAATGTGGCAGAGGATAAAATTGGCCACAGTAAACCGTTCAGATTCCGGTTGTCCTCTACTTGGGCATGGACGCCAGAATGATGCTATTTTATACTATGAAAAACTTCAACATTACTGGACGATTTAGAGGAGAGGGGATGACCTCAAAAGGCGGTTATTGGATATCCTGCTAATGAGGCAAAGGGAACTCAAAGAACTTTTGGTAAAATTAAATATCTGCGACCAAATTTGCATCCAGATTTGGTAGAGCAGTTTATACAAATTATATCAGAGGAAAAGTTTGGGTGAAAAAAGAAGAAAAAACTGGAAAAAAAATAGTCCCCTATAAGTTTTAAATATTTTCCTATAGAAAGCAGTTGATTAGAAATGGCTTTAATATATAAGATAAAAAGAAAGTTCCTAAGGAAAACATTATTTTTAAAGGCATACAATAAGAAAAACTTTTAGATAAATATGCTTTCTTCTTTCCTCCATTCTCCATTTCCATGTGTCATATTTGCTTCTTGAAATATCAGGCTGATACATGAAATACTATTTTCAGCATTAATTAAATATTTAAAAATATATATTTTTAAAAATCACTCCAAAAAGTAGTGAATTTCATTCTCCAGCATAACAACTTGAACATTGTTGTACTATAGTCAATGTATAATGTAGCTTCCTATCATTAGTGAAAACAAATTTCCATTCAAATAAAAAAATAATAAAATTTATTGAGTGCTTACCTGTGATAGACTCTGCTTAAGTGTTTTCATTAGTTAACTTATTTATTCATCACAAAACAACCTATGATTATCCCATTTAAGATGAGGAAATTGAGTTACCACACAGGTAATAAGCAGCAGTGGCAGGATTTGAACCATTCTTCTTTGCTGCTTTTGTTAAATATAATTATATATATAAAGACACACTTTTTAAAAATGAGCACAATGGGCAATCATTCACTAACTTTATGGTCATTGGGATTTATATGAAGAAATTGTTTCAGCTTTATCCTTGATAATATATCTAGAATAGAAATTATATTGCTCACTATCTAAGTTAATGATAGAAAAATTCCATAACTGAAATATAAATATCAACTACAAATCCTCCATAGCCATTATGTCTAATCAATATATAAATTCTATTTGTTCTACTTCTTAATTTTTAACATGCATCCAATCTTTTCCATTCCTATCCCTCTAATTCAAACCTTTATAATCTCTTGATATGGCCATTGAAATTGCTTCTTAAGAGTTCCCATAATTCAGGTTTCTTACCCTTCTGAAATCCAATTTTCACACAGTCCCCAATAATTTTTCTAAAATCATACTAGTTCTCTTTGATGGTTTCCCATTTCACACAAAATAATTTCATAGCCTTCATATTGGTAGTCAAAACTATCTACCTCTATTTCTAGCCTAATGTCTTATTAAGCCTTTATCTTCAATTACACCAGGCTGCTACCATTTCTTAATTACTCTTTCAATTTCCCCAATTTGAATATTTGCTTAAGCTATTTCCACTGCCCAAAATGCTTTTATGTGATTTAATTTCCATCAAGCTCAAAACTTCAAGGTCCAGTCATAAAACAATGTACCCTAAATCCTCTTTTTTGAGTTATTCTTTCTCTAGAAGATTTTTAGTGCATTTTATTTTTAACATATCTATGCTTGAATTCTCAGAAACTGAATATTTTACCTTACATGGAAAAAGGAACTTTGCAGATGTAATTAAGTTTTTGTACCTTGAGATGGGGAGATTATTCCGGATTATCTGAGTTGGGCTCAATGTAATCACAAAGGTCCTTAAAAGTGGAAGAAGGCAGAATAGTAGGTAAGAAAGATTCAAGGTTGAGATAAGAGGCAGAAGAGACTTTAAGTGTGAGAGGAATTTGACCCACCATTGCTGGCTTTGAAAATGGAAGAAATGAGCCAAGGAATGTGGGGGTCACTTGAAGGTAACAGCCTCAATCTGACACCTGGGAAAAGTTGAGGAACTTGGTCCTACATCCACCAGGAAGTGAATCTGCCAACAACCCAAATGAACAAGAAATAGATTCTAACTAGAGACAAAAAAAAAAAAAAGAGGAAAGAACAAGGGAAGGAAAGGAGGGAGGGAGGTAGGGAGGAAGAGAGAGAAAAAAGGAAACAACTCTGTTGACACATTGATTTTTATCTGGAGAGACCCATTCCAGATTTCTGATCTACAGAGCTGTAAAATAACAAATTTGCATTTGCTTTAAGCCACTAAGTTTGCGATAATTTGTTACTGCAGCAATAAAAACCTAATATAACCACTATAATAGTAATTAGCACATTCTGATTTATTTATTAATCAATTCTCTATTCCCCAGAAATCGAATTTCCCTGGGGCAGATAACAAATCTTGTCTCACATCTACTCATCCATAACATAAAACACACACACACACACACACACACAGAGAGAGAAATATATTGTGTGGATTTAATTGTTTCTTTATCTACAGAACTGAGTTATGAATTACTTCAGTACTAAGATTTTCTTCATTTTACATATGAAAAACTTATTACATTGCTAATTTCCCACAAAATATGTTACATACATTGTTGTAGCAACATATTAGCATTTGTCTTTATACTGAAAATTTAAAGTTTATTTATGAAATAATATAAAACATTTTAATGAACTTAGACCTGATATGCATTCATTTTTTTCTTGTGTCTAAAAAACAGAAATGTGATCTGCCCTCATGAAATAATATATAGTTGATTTAAGTCTTTTGAACTGATTTCCTGACTAAATTTAATTTTCCTCAGACCACATTAAGCGTGGGTAAAATTCAAGGACAAAGTTAATTACCAATATTGATTTTTAATTTTCAAGTTCTAAACCTGTAAAATTACCCAAATACTATGCATCCTAGGAATAAATAATTCTTCTTATCCCTGACTCATGACTTGGTTGTCCTCCTCAAAGACGGATGAGATTTCCAAATTTTTGTTTCTGCTGTTTTCAATTGTGAGACTTAAAGAAATCATTCACTGGCTTCTGCTTTCTCTGCTACACACTTCAAAACACCCACAGCTGCCTACTTGTTAGTGTTATCATTACTGCACCTTCTCTGCTTTAGAGCAGCTGCACCATCCACTCCCGTCTTATTACAAATTCTATTTAGTCTCTCATTCTTGCTGCGGGGTCTTCAAAACTAGCATACATCTTCTCCCAAACTAATACTTCACCTCACATTAACTGTTCTGTCAGTTACTTATACTTTATCTCCTCTGAGTGGGACAGCAACCACTTACTCAAAATGAAAGTTTTGAAGACAGAAAATTAAACTAGAGGCAGCAGTAATTTCTTTCTTTCTCATGAGAAAGAGCACACACCTAGGCTAATA
>PVKH010029123.1:0-12710 GCA_004027955.1 Chaetophractus vellerosus | reverse complement strand
TAAAATATAAATACAAATATACTAGAGAGAAGGAAAAAGAATAGCAACTATGTACGGCAGGCATAGAGAGATTGAGAAATGAGTTTTGTTTGCTTGTTTGTTTTTTGTTTATTTTTATTTTGGAATAATGAAAGTGGAATGATTGAAGTGATGAATGCACAAATAGGTGATTACACCAAATACCATTGATTGTACACTTTGGATGGGTTTATGCTTTATTAATATGTATCAATAAGATTGATTTGTTATATAAAAAAACAAAACAGATTGCTAGGCCCCAACCCTGGAGATACTCATTCATTAGGTCTGGGGTGGATTACAAGAATCTGTATTTCTAAGAAATTTCAGGGTTAAGGCTGATGTTGCTGATCTGGGGCCGACACTTTGAGGCCCACTTCCCTAGAGCATAGCAAATAAACTATTGTCCCCAGGCTGCCCACTTTGCAAAGTTTAAATTATTGCTGGCAGTTGCTCCTAGTGGGGGAGGATAGTGATGAGAAGCAGGAAGTTGGGGATGGAAAAAAGGAGGTGTCATGCAGTGATAAAAGGGGGACCTTCAAAATCACATAATCATTGGAATAATGGGGCTGACTAGCTGATGTCAAGGACTTCCTTCTCTCTTTTAATACACTCCGCTCAGACTACGTGTTGACTTCTCATGGCCTCTTGACTTTTCCTTTGAATTGGTATTTGGGATGCAATTTATCACTTTCAGGCTCTTCGAGTACTGGTTAGTTTATTATCCTATTATCTTAGGGCACTAACTTTGGTTTATTTGGGGGAGTTGAGAATTGATAGACCGATTTCCTTCAGTTACCTTTCCTGGCAGTTCATCCTATCCTGAGTGTGTCATGAAGATTGTCTCATTACTCTGGAGATAGATTTTTTAACCAATCCCTTTTGTTCAGTTTTCTTACAATCAAAAGGGGGAGATTAGTTCAAATGAACATGATGAACATTTGACAAAACCATAGTGGTTACTCTTAGTTTTCAACAATTATTGTGTGAAATGGTTCCCAGTACTTTTCCTCAGGTACTCATGTTTCCTATTTACTTCTGTAACAATTTCATCCTTTCATTAAGAAATGATGTTGACATTGTAGAATTTTACTTCTTTAAGAAGTTGAAAATGAAATTCAGTCAAATGAGATGAAATTCCTGTGTTTACAGAGACATACCTGAAGAATAAGCAAGGAAAAAACCAACAGAAATTAAATTAAGCTACTTTCCTAGTGTTACCTAAAATAGAACATGATCTAGAGTAAGCAAAAGTAAAAAGGGGAGTGTAGAATTTGATATTTGTGAAGAGAATTGGTATTACATTTAGCAGTAGACTCTGATTAGAGAATTATGTTCATCCATAGATTGTCTGTCCAAAGACAGAAATATCATTAGCAGTTTTTGTAAATAAAATTTATGTGAAAAATAGGTTTCCTTAACTTGGTAGATAGTGACATCACAAAAAACTAATTGTGAGAGTCAAGGGAGCCACGAGTTCATTTACTTTTTGCTATTGTGAAACATACTTAGAGTGACTGCTGTTTTAAAATAATGTTATATTAAAATCATAAAGCATAAAACACTTCATGAATATTATAGATATTACATAAAATATTCAAGCAAGGGGTTGCTGTTGGAAAGCGAGGGAGTGGAATGTGGGGGTCAGGGCTTTTCATCATCTAGGGGTCCCACTGCCATGGTTGAAAGCCCTGGGCTTTATGGTGGCTCTCTGCCCCAGATCTTAAGGAGAGTACATCAGTTTTTAGCAGATACCCTGGAATGACCTCAGGCTATCCAGGTCCAAACACCATCCAGCGTGGAATTGGTAGATAACCCTAGCTCAGAGTTTCCGGTTGAGGGCAAGGATTTAAAAATCAAACTGTTCTCTGAGATCCTCAGTAATGAAGATGCCTGCAGGACAATGAGAACTGCCTGCCAGGGGACTACATACAGATCTTTGGAACAGGGCAATCCAAACTCAGTTCATCCCAATGGTACTTCTTATTGGATAACTTTTCATTCTTCCTTTTTCTTAGCCTAATTAATTCTGATCATCTTTTACTCAACCAGAGGCAGGACTGATATAAATTATAGCATGTGGCTCCTAAGTCATTACCAGAACTTCTATGATTGGTCAGCCTATGTGGTATGAATTGTTAAGTATTTTGACTCTCATCCTAGAGAAAAGTGTTCAGCCCGAATTAGACAGGGCTTAGGAATTCAATGGGTTTAACTACCATTCCACTCACTTTATTTGGCAATATTTTGACATATAACCTCCCCAAAAATCTTCAGGTATTTCCTATACATCTGGTGTGTTAGATACACGTGAAGTGTCTGTACAAGAGACTCCCCCAAAATATAGTTCCTCAAATAGGAAAGAAATAGAATTACTTCACAAAAAGTCAAGAAAAATATATGTGGTCTAGCGCGGGTAGGTGGTCCTGCCGCCTTGGCTCTTTCGGTTCCTTGTTGCGCTCTCCTTCCAGTGCGTGGTGTACTCATCTGCATGGTGGAGGCTGGGCCACCAGCACCGCCTCCACAATCTTCTATTAAAAACTAAAATTTTGACCCGGTAATTGCACACATCACTTTTGCTTACATCCCATTAGCCAGAGCAAGCTTCAAGAAAAGTTGAGTGGCTCTGGCCCAGCTAAACCCGGAGCTCAGCTACTAAAAGGAAGAAAGAGAGAATACGTCCAGGGGGACAGTTAGTGGCCTTTTCCATAGGTGTTGACCAGCTCCACCGGGCAGAGAGAAAAGCGAGGTGAGCTTGAACAATGGCACAAAGACCTAAGGTTATAACAGCGCAGAAGTATAAGAAATGAAGGATGCACGGGGTTGGGGGGGCGGAGGATCAGAGGTTGGGATGCAGGCGCTGGGATCTGGATTTATGCTCTCAAGAGCAAGGAAGCCATCTTTTGCAATAAACGGAGATAGTGGAATCTAGTAGCTAAATATCCTAGTGAAGATGAACTATTCTTTCATGGAGCTCATGGTAAATTTTCAGAAGAGGCTAGATTCAATTAATGATTGTTTAAGTGAGAAGAAGTTTATCCAATACAAATCATTCTAAAAAAATACCCATTGATTATAACAAGAATTTCTACCATGGGAGATAAATCAGCAGAGTTTTAGATAGAAGCAATGCTATTTCATAGAAAGCCAAAAAGTGCAGATTTTAAGCTCTAGCATAGGGGAGAATATGCAGGAGATGACAGGTGTCCGTTAGCATCCCTGCCAGAATGCCATAGCACAAGGTTACGGCAGGCCTAATGTCAGTATCAGGACAACTGGACTGCTTGCTTACCCACTGTCCATCCTGACTGATACTCATGCCTGAGTGGTCAGTGCAGCCATACAGACCATTAAATATTATCATTGTTACCCCTGCTTATTTGGAGGGGAAGTAATCAGAATTTTCTCAAGAGAGTTCAGAACACAAAAGGTCAAGGAAGAAGGATTCCTTGGGGGGTGGGGAGTGGTAGCTTCTTCTTGAATCTACAAAATTACAAAATCTCTGCAAGTGGGATAGATAAAATGGAGAAAGAAAGAGACAAACCCAGGTTCATTTATCAACTCCTCTTTGAGATAAGAGTGGAAGGGCCAAAGAAAGCATACATTTTGCCATTTCCTGTTCCTTTGTTATCTAGAATTTGCTGGCCTTCCTGGAATTTTGATGAAGAATTCCTGATCTCCTATACATTTCAGGTGCCATAAATCTACTCTACTTACTGATTGCTAAATGTTGAGCTGGATTCCAATAGGAGCTGTGAATTTCCTATTCTAGGGGGGTTTTAAAATAGGATTTCCACTGACCTGGAATGGCAGGTGTCTGAAGCAGGGTGATGGAGTAAGGTATCTTTTGTTTTAGTCTGTTAAATAATTACTTGCAAAGAGGAAATGAGATAAAAAAGAAATAAAGCTCAATATATCCTGATAAATCAGTTGGTGGTTAAGAACAATGGAACATTTAATATCCAGCCTTCTACTACATTTTTTGAAAAGTTGCTTTTGTGTCATATAACAGGTGTTTTAGTTTCCTTGGCTGCTCAAGCAAATACCATGCAGTGGGTCAGTGGAAATTTATTAGCTCACAGTATAAAAGCTAAAAGAAAGTCCAAATCAAGGTGTTATCAAGGTGATGCATTCTTCCCAAAGACTGCCATTCTGGGGCTGGCTGCCAGAGATCATTGGCACTTGGCTCATCTGTCACATGGCAAGGCACATGGTGGCCTCTCCTGGCCTCTCTGTTCAGTTGAAATTCAGCTTCTGGCTGCTCCCTGTGGCTTTATCACCTTCTGCCTGAATTTCAATCCACTTATAAAGAGTTCCAGTAATAGGATTAAGACCCATCCTGATCGAGGTGAGCTACACACCTTAACTGAAGAAACCTCATCAAAAAGTCCTACTTATAATGGGTTCACACCCACAGGAATGGACTAAGTTTAAGAACATGTTTTCTGGCAGTATATGCAGCTCCAAGCCATCACACCAGGTATTATGGAGAAGGGAAAAGCCAGAAGTATTTGTATTTTAGAGTACTAGTAAAGTATAAATTTTAAAAGCATAGACTCAGACTTAGCCTGACTTTAGATCCCAGCCCTGCACTGAGTACCCATGTGACTGTGGCTAATGTTCTTAAACTCTTTTCCTCAGTTTCATCATCTGTAAAAGAAAATATGATTTACCTCATAATGTTGTTATGGGGATTAAACCTTGTTAACATGGGGCCGGCCATATAGCCCAGTGGATAGGGTGCCGGTATACCACATGGGAGGTCCTGGGTTCGGTTTCTGGGGACCTCTCCTAGCGGGCAGACCGCCTTGAGAAGGGCAAGCCGCCATGGGCAGGCCAGAACCGCCGTGGGCAGGGCAAAAAGCTACCAGGGACAGGACAAAAGCCGCCACGGGCAGGGCAGGTCATCCGCGAATGGAGCGCAGCCAGCCACCTGCAAACTGAAGCAGAGCTGGCCGTGAATGGAAGCAGATGCTGCCCACAAGCGGGGAAAGCCGTGCCTACGTGGTGACCAGCCTCGGCGCGTCGCTGCAACAGGGGGGGAGGGGAGATATGTAATAAAATAAAATAAATCTTTAAAAAAATAAAATAAAATAAATCTTGTTAACAATGCCTGGCTTATAGTAAGAAATAAATAACAGATATTAGCTATGATATTTTATATAGTCTTAATCCTAAATCATTTGCTCCAATCTATTTCTCTACCTATATTCTTTCCAGCTCTCCATTCACTGGCATCTGACCTTATTGATAATTTCTTTCTTTCTTTTTTTTAAAACATATTTCCCCTCCTGGGCTAGTTGATATTCAGCTCTGTCTCCCTGGCTTCCTCCTGCTAACATCCAGGCATCCCCTCTTCTGATGGTTCAAGCTACCCTTTGCAAAATTTACATTTCCATTATTCCTCCCATTCCTCCTCCCTTGACTTTGACATTGGAAACTAGTGTTCCATGGCATAAACTTGACCGTTAGATTATTTAAATAATATTGTTAGGGTCCTTTTGCTACTTGAGGAAATAAATTCTTTCAGATGGTATCAAAGAGACAAAGCTATGGATTGGTCAATTTTAATTTCATTTTTTTTCTTTCTGGGCATCTGGGACATATGTCAGACTCCTTTGCATTAAGGTTGGATCCATATGAGTTGATCTATATCCTGGTGTGTGAGTGAAGTGACTTTCTCTACTTCTAGGACTGTTATAAACTTCCTGAGTGATTGTCCAAGCTCTTGGTTCCTTTTTCATGAAGGCCTTGGAGGCCTCAAGTTAGAAAGGCAGAGTCACAGTATGGAAGAAAACTGAATCCCTAAGCCATCTCTTGGAGGAAAGCTAGTAAGCCTGCTTTGACCTGCATTGGACTGTGATGTGTGTCAGATGTAGATTTTTGTTGCATGAAACCCCTTGTAACTTTATGGTTTATGTTACACATTGCCCTGATTAATTTAGATTGTATGAAATGGGAATATTTTTACAGAAAATAAGTCTATAGTGAACAGTATTATAGTAAAGTTTGAATGTATTTAAATTAGAAAAGGGTATTCCATAATTCGTGTTTGAGTTTAGGTAGTTGAGCATCATGTAATAGAGTAAAGGACATGGACTGTAGAACCCCACAGAAGCAGATTAAAATTGTGTTTCAAGTATTTATAAATTTTGACTCTGCTATGTTTTGTCTCTGGAAACCAAGTAATTTTTTTTCTAATAGTGTTATTGGGTAATTCAACTAAAATCTATTCAGTTACTCTCTTCCATCCCTACGCCCTTTCCCATATTTAGCTTCTATAATTCTACACTTTAAACTTTTTTTCAGAAATTTAAATTTATAAAAGCACTGGACTAAAGGATTGGCACTCTTACACTCCGACTACAAAGGGTAACAATTTGGTCCAGAGAAAAATATCCATATGCCCAAATGAAAGAAAGTCATTATAAAATTTTATGTGCTGAAAATAGTACTTAGTAGAGAACAATCTCTGCTTTATTTAGTGCATTATTCAGAAAGTTCCCAAGTTAGAAAGCCTATGCCATGCACCATAGCATACTTTTGAAAATATTGTATTTAATTAAAATGGGAATTTCTGAAATGATTACTCTAGAATTTATCTTCCAAAACCTCACACAAAATTTTGACCCATGCAATATTTATGAGTTAATTTTCCTTTTCCCCATCTCATTTTAACAATCAAACGAGTAGTTTCCATTTCAAATTGCTGAGGGTGGACCACCTGCAGAATGTGTACCAGCAAAGTGAGAGATGCCTAGCGACCACCCATACATATTTCACCCACTCTGCTTTTGCTCACAAAGCCACTTGCACACACAGTATAAACACAGACTTCAAAGGCACACCTGCAAGAGCTGCCATTGTCACTTGCTGTTAAATATTTAAACACGATTGTTTAGAATTTATGGCATATACTTGGTGGCTTTTTAAGTGAAAAAAAAAACAAAAAACCCAAGCTAACATATTGCATATTAAATTAAAAGACAAATTTTAGGCCCACAAAAGAGAGGGTTCGCAAAACAACATATTATATTGTAAGTGTACAGAACTCTATCCTACATTGCTCAGTTATGTTTTTGAAAGATTGATGTTGCAACCAACTAAACTCTCTGTGGCACAGCTTCCCTGTTGTAAAATTAGTAAAAAGTTTCCTTTCGATTTTCAAATTGATGTCCCTACAAATTGTTAGAGCAGTTATCTCTCACTCCTCTTTGCCTTACTTCTCTTCCCTCACCATTTGCTCTTTACTTCTCCCATTCTCCTTCTCACCCTAATGTGAAATATCCCTCACGGCTCTATTCCAAGACCTCAACATTTATTCCTGGTTATGGGGGGTTGGATTTTGCATGGAGTTTGGTTCTAAAGTCAGTGAACAAGACAGAAAATATATACTCTTGAAAAAAATCCCTAAATCACCCTTAAAGTACAATATACATGGCCATTTATATGCACCATGTTGGAGGCTGATACGCTATCCATTTCAACCAGTTTTTTTTTTCTTCCAGCATTGAAACAGATTGTTGTTTTCTCAGCTAAACACCTGATGAAGTAGTTGGCTTGCATTTAGGGGCCATGTTGTGAAAAAAATATATATATATATATATATTTAAATACTTGAATCACTCAGCATGGTGAGATGCTCATACTATGAGAGCAATTCAGGAACTGAGACCAACTGGAGGAACATCAGATTCACATCTTCCTTCTCGCGCTCCTCTGTTGCATATGCTCTAGTGGAACGTGGGGCAGAATCACCCACACTATTTACATTCTTCTCTTTCTCTCTTTTTCTTTCTGGCAGGGTGAATATAGACTGAGTATAAATGAGAACTCTATTCTATAAGTATTGAGGAAAAATATTATTGAAAACCACAGCTTTAAGGGCAGCTCATGTTAAAGGAAATGTCAGGGTCTCCACTGGTCTCATGTAGGTAACAGGGATCGTGGCCCCTTTGATGTAACTGAGTGAGCACCTCATAAATTGTGGGCAAACAAACATGGGGGTGACAAGAGTCTGGTAGAATGGGGGCTTCAGAGAGTTGGCTTGCTGTATATCAACCTCAGCACTATTGACATTTTGGATTGGATAATTTTTGTTTTGTTTTGGGGGCTGCTCTGTGTACTGTAGGATGTTCAGAAGATGTCCCTGGCCTCTACACACTAGCTGCCTGTCACGGCCCCCTCCTCAAAGTTTTGACAGAGGTTTCCTGGGGATGGAGAGGGTACAAAATAACTCCTGATTGAGAAATACCATTCTTTATGAGTTTGACATTCCAGGGGGAATACCCTGAATGGAATAGTTGTAAAGGAGATATGGAGTGGGGAGAGTGGGTGGGAGTGGGTGGGAGGCTTCTACTATACTGTGTAAGACTGGGCACTATATGAGGTACAGCAGCCTGTGAAAAATCATTGGGGTGGGATGGTTGAAGTGTTTTAAGAAACAGATTTGTCTAAAATCCCCTTTAAAGTGTTTTCTCTTATAAACACCCTTCCATTTCCCTAAAACTTTAGTAAAAACTATGGTGCACCCCAATACCACATGTGAACAGTTAACTTGTGGCCATCAAGGAAAGAAACAAGTGCCTCATCTGAGCTGACATGATGTGGAATAGGGACAGCCTACATGCAAAGGTTACTTAATTTGAGTTGATTTCATGGGAATCTAATCCCATGTCTACCTGGATTGTACAAAAATCTTTGGATTTCCACAAGGAATTGATTAAGGGTTTGAACAACTCCTATCTAGATCTTAAGGGTGGGGGGGATGTCAGGGACCACTAGTGAAACCCAAATGTTTCTTGACTTGTGAACTCCACAGACCACACAGAGGCCCACCAACCACGACAAGGGTTAGTGTGGGAGGAGCTGGGGATGCTCATCTCCTTTCTCCTGAGAGTTTGACATTGAATTTGGGACATGCAGAAATGGGAGTTGATCACTTCTCATTGTGAGGATGGTCTTTACTATGTAATGTAAATCTGCCCTTGGATGCGATTAATTTCCCTGCTCCCTCTCTCTCAAAATCTTACAGTCTCTTTTTACTTCTCCATCTTAGTTGCTCCTCTATTACCCTGTTGACAATATCCCATAAAATTTTTCATTAAATGTCATTTACGTGTATCTCTTTGTCACCTGCCCAAGGCTACCTTAGGACCTGGGCACAGATTTGGAAGGAATTCATTTCTCTTGGTCCATTCTCCTTTTAGTCCCAGGTTCACCATGTCTCATATAAACTGGTTCCTGAATACATGCTCCTCTTTATTATTTCCAGGTGTGGTAGATTGGAATATGTATCCCAACAAAGTTATGTTCTTAATTTTAGTCCACATTCCTGTGGGTATTGACTCATTTGTAAGCAGGGATCTTTGAAGACGTATTATTAGTTAAGGTGTGGCCCACCTGAATTAGGGTGGGGCTTAATATGTATTACTACTGGAGTCTTTTATAAGCAGAAGATATTCAGATGCAGAGTCAGAGGAGCTCACAGGAAAAAGTTGGAAGTTAGCAGAAACCAGAAGAGCAGACACAAGGGAAAGAGCTTACCATGTGACAGAAGGCAGAGATACAAGCCAAGGAACCCCAAGGATTGCTGCAACGCAGTACCAGAAGGCTACCGACTTGGTGGCAAAAGCATGGTTATGCCAACACCTTGATTTTGTACTTCTAGCCTCCAAAACTCTGAGCCAATAAATTCCTGTTGCTAAGCCAACTAGTATGCGGTATTTGTTTTAGCAGACTGGCAAACTAAGACGCCGTGCTATTGGCTCATGCTCCTCCCCCCTGTAGAAAGCCTTTAATTGCCATATCTTTAGGTCTCAATTTGATCTATTCCACTCTATTCGACTTTAAAATATTGGTTCAATGATAGCATTTCCATAAGCAAGATAAACCCTGAACTCATAGCATTTTATCTATACCTCTTAATGGCATTTATCATTTTTTATCGGTTATAATAGTTATGTACGTGATGTCTTTTCTCCTAGAGTCTATGTTCCTTAAGAATAGGAGCCATTACAGGAGCATATAATTCATTCATAGCAGATGTTAATCGATTTTAATTTTTTTTCTGTTTTTCCCAAAAAGTATTTAAAATAGCTTCTAAGGATACACAAAAATACTACCTAATCACTTAGATTAGAAGGGTGGAGAGATATAATAAAAATGTAAGAATAGTAGGTAATTAATAAATGTTTGTTGAACATTAAATACATTTTCCCGATATAAGAATTGCATATTGGGTCCAATAATACACGCAAAATGTGGTTACCTCCTGGCTCACAACTCTTCCTCAGTGGTGTTGTCCATGTCTCATGCCCCCTTTTTACTCTCTATTTTCTCTCTTCACCAAATCTGGCCATGCTTTATTTATTTATTAATTTAAATTAATTTAATTTAATTTTTTAAAATAAATTTCTTTTTTAAAATTTTTATTTATTTATTTTTGTTACATATCCCCCCCCCTTTCTGCTTGCTCTTGCTGTGTGTCCATTCTTCTGTGTTCTTCTATGCCTGCTTCTTGTCTCCCCCCCGTCTTTGCGGTGACATGCCAAGTCTGCGCCCTCCGCACAGGCGGCTCACCCCGCTAGTGGATGGCTCCATTCCATTTCATGGGCGGCTCCGCTCCGTGTTTTGCGGGCAGCAGAGCTCCATGTTTTGCAGGCTGCTCAGCTCCATGATTTGCGGGTGGCAGCTCCGTGTTTCACGGGTGACTTGCCATGCCCGTGGAGGCTCTGCCCTGCCTGTGGCGGCTTTTTGCCTTGCCCACAGTGGCTTTGCCCCGCCCGCAGTGGCTTGCGTTTCTCAAGGCCGTCTGCCCACTCAGAGAGGTCCCTGGGAAGCGAACCTGGGGCCTCCCATGTGGTATACCGGTGCTCTTATCCACTGGGCTATACAGCCGGCCCCAGCCATGCTTTATTTTGTGGTCCATTACGAACTGCCATCTTCTTCCACATCCTTGCCTTCCTGACAATAATGATTGTTCTAGGAGTGGTCACTTGATTTAAGCCAAGTCAAATAGAATCCTTCTCTTGGAATTTTGGAACTGAAGCAAAGGTAAGAGCCTTTTCTCTGTGGATCATAAGCCAGAAAGCTACTGCATTCCTATAATCCCTGGGTGGAGAAAGCTGATTTTCAGGAGGAGAAATTAAAGCCAAGCTACAGAAAGAAGCAAAGATCAGAAACAAAGAAAATCCTGATGGTATTTGGACCTCTGCTTCTTGTTTCTGAAATTCCCAAAGCTGCCGTTATCCCTGCCTCTCAAAGAAATTTTGTCAGAGCTTATTTTGATTCTTATTGGATTAATTCCAAATTCTTGCCCTGACATCCAGCATTTCTTGCACCCAGTCAGCCTTATCTTGCTTTTAAATCCTCAATCGAGAGCTGCCTTTCCCCATATCCCAGGCTCATTCTTTCCTCCGAGAGGTTGTTTAACATGATTTCCTTACCTTGAATGACCTCTTGCCTCCTCTCTGTAATACTAATTCTTGCATTTTTTTTAGGTCGAGTTCAAGATCTATCTCTTCCATTAAAATCCTTCTTGAGTGATCTCTTCCTTCTCTGAAATACTATAGCCATTATATCCCCAGCTTTTACCACACTGTCTCAAATGTATTTATTTTCTGGCCTTGTTATTATCTCTTATGTGTTTTCTGTGTTAGAGAGACTTTTGGTTTGTTTAATTAATGCTGACAAACTTAACTGCCTTTTTTTTTTTAAAGATTTATTTTATTTTTATTACATATCTCCCCTCCCCACCGCTGCAGCGACGCACCGAGACTGGTCACTGCGCAGGCGCGGCTTTCCCCACTTGTGGGCGGCTTCTGCTTCTATTCACGGCCAGCTCTTGCTTCAGTTCGTGGGTGCCTGGCTGCGCTCCATTCGCGGGCGACCTGCCCTGCCCGTGGTGGCTTTTGCCCTGTCCGTGGCAGCTTTTTGCCCTGCCCATGGTGGCTCTGGCCTGCCCATGGCAGCTTGCCATTCTCAAGGCGGTCTGCCCGCTAGGAGAGGTCCCCGGGAACTGAACCCGGGGCCTCCCATGTGGTATGCCGGCACCCTATCCACTGGGCTATCCAGCCGGCCCCCTTAACTGCCTTTAAAGAACTAAATCTTCCCCTTTGTTCATTAGTACCTTGATCTGTTTGGTTGTGGCTGTTTGGGGCAAGGAGTGAGGGAGAATTGAATTGGCCTGTATGAAAAGGAGAACAGAATGTGAGACTCCTGTAGAAATCCAGAAAAGAAGAAATGGACTGGGGGTGGGGGCAGGTGGTAGAGATGGGAGGCTGGGTGCAGGGAGAACAGAGCAGTGAAGCAAGGGCAGGTTGCACATAGCCCAATGTGATCATTCTCCATGATTCCCCAACTGTTCAGGAAATCAAAATAAACTTATAGAATTCTTGGAAAGTGTGTATATTTTATGGAAATTGGTGAAGGGATAGAATTTTGAGTATAGATTGTTAAGGGATAAAACAGAGGCCACATATGGATGAAGGCCCTACAGGCAGAGGTGACCAGGAGGCTATGAGCCCCTGGAGATTTGCAGAATGATTTGAGGACATTGAAATTTTTTTCATTAAAGTTTTTTTTTTAATTGACGTTATCAATCATATATGAACATATATAAACAATATATGTATAGTAAAAGTTGTGAACTTACAAAACAAACCTGCATAACATCATACAGGGCTCCCATA
>PVKH010029122.1:0-12724 GCA_004027955.1 Chaetophractus vellerosus | reverse complement strand
TAAAATCTCAAGATGGCTCAACTGGTACTAAGCTTAGGTAGGAGAGAGTCAGGTGAAAGGTACAGAGCAGAAAGGCTTCAGGCCAGAGTCCAACATAGGCAAAGTATGAGGGAAAACTAGTTCTGTCCAGGGCAATGCAAGCCATTTAATGTGCTGGAGAGCTGTATATTGCTCAGAGAATAAGAAGGCTGGGAAGCAGCCACTCTGAGGAGTCCTGGGGGATAATTGGGGCCTTTGTGCCTTCCCCAGAGGTCACTGGGGAGTCATCCATAGCTTAAACAAGGGAAGGATAAAGACAAAAGATATGTAAGAGAGTGTGCCCATTAACCTGGAGAGTGGTGATGTGACCTATGCTGTATACTGTCGAATGATGGTGAAAATGAATGTAACTGAGTGGTATTTCAGAAAAAAGAAATTTATAAACTGTAAAGCCTATGACCTGATATAGAATCAAAGATGTCTTCTATCTTTTGGCTTAGAGTAAATGAGAGACATGCATTAAGAAATCATGGAGAAGTGAAGTCCTGAAACAGATGTCTGAATGGTGTCGAGGTACTGGTTTGACAAGTTGGTTTTTGAGGGTCTCCAGGGCAGCTATTCATTAGCATTTAGATTTATGAGTCTGGAGTCAGGACAGAGGTCTATGTTGAGATGCTTTGACCATCATCAGCAATGTGATGTGACTGACCACAAGGATTTGTATAATGTGTCAGGACGCTCCCTTCCACTTCTGAAAACCTGTCAGACAGGCTGACACATTGGGGCCTCACTTTTGCAACATGAAGCCCTACTCCTTTCTCAGTTTCCTCACTGAGGACTAATGTGCCAGGAGCATGTTCTGAGCATGTTCTGAGAGGGCAAACCAGCACCTGAGGTTGGGGGTTAAGAATCCTGCTGCAGGGTCAGTCGTCCTTTCCACAGACCCATGAGGCAGGGTAAAGGGTGGAGGTCAAGCACGCCAGTGGCTGGGATCTTACTGCTCCACAGAAGGTCCAACAGCAACTGACAGAGAAAGTCAAGAGATAGGAGTCCTGAGGGACTGCAGTGCATGGTCCTCCCCACAGCAATGGCTGGGATCCCACCCTTGGCAGCTGCAAGGGCAGCAGAGCCCGGGCGCTGGTGCTGGCGCTCCTGGCCCAGCACCCACTGAGGGACAGGTGGGTGTGTGGCAGGGGTGCCTCCTGTTCAGAGATGTGAGCACCTGACTTCTCAAATGAGATGCCAGGGTCCCTGTGCCTCTTTATGGCCACATTTCTCATTTGTCTCCAAGTCTCCATGTCCTGCTCCCTGATTTTCAAATAACTGCTCAGCAGCTGGTTCTCTTCAGCTTTACTGGGCGCTCATATGCTTTTTAACTCCTGTGCCCCTGTTCTGTACTGTGGTCTTGTGCCAATGTATCTGCCTAAATTTTGGTGCAGATGCCCTGCTCCTTAAAGAACTTTTTATTTCCTTTAGGAAAGTTTGGTTGTGTCTCACAACTGTCATATGGATAAGTGGTTTCTAGTTATCACAAAGGAAATTCAGTTCCAAACAGTTCCTGCTCTGCCTGTATTTCCAACAATAAATCAATAAATTTAATTCTAGATATATTTTTCGTCTATCTATTAGAATCAGTTTGGCAATTGTAGTAGATCTCTATTTTTTTTTTTTTGGTTACATATCCCCCCCCTTTCTGCTTTGTCTTGCTGTGTTCATTTCTCTGTGTTCTTCTGTGTCTGCTCTGTCTCCTCCCGCTGCAGCAACATGCTGAGCCAGGTCACCATGCAGGCAGCTCTGCCCTGCTTGTGGGCAGGTCTGCTTCCTTTCCCAGGTGACTTTGTGCTCTGTTCTCAGGTGGCTTGCCCTGCCTGTGGTGGCATTTTGCCCTGCTCATGGTGGCTCTGCCCCACCCATGGTGGCTTTGCCTTCTCAGGTGGTTTGCCCACTTGGAGAGGTCCCCAGGAACTCAATCCAGGGCATCCCATGTGGTGTACTGGTACCCTATCCACTGGGCTATACAGCCAGCCCCTCTAGTAGATCTCTATTGAGAGAGTATTCCCAATCTTCTTTAAACCATGACAAAATATTTAAATACAGTGTAGTTTTAAAAATTAAAAGCAATAGAATGGGCAATAATTACCACTTTCTACTTGTGTTCATGCAGATAGGAATATTAAATATTTTTTTCTTTTCTTCCAAATTCCTTACATTTTAAAAGTCGTAAATCTGCTCTATGCAGAACTTTCTGTACCCTGAAAAAAAATAAGCACAACTTCAAAACAGTATATAATATGATTTAGAATTTTTATCCTCTTGGTGACCTAATCTATTTTCAGCTTTGAGCTTGTTAGCTTTCACAAATAACCAAATTTTTGCTTCCCCTCTGCACATAGCTGGTATTTCTGGCTATTCGATTCATAATGTATAATCAATGACTTTTAGTGTAACCACAGTGTTGTACATCCATCATCTCAATATTTTAGAACAATTTCATTACTCCAAAAATAAAACCTCCCCAATCCTTAGCATTCCTTCTTTAGACCTACATAAGCACTAATCTCATTTCATCTTTATAAATTGATTTATGTTTACATTTCATATAAATATAATCACACAATATGTAGTACTCTGTGTCTGGTCATCTTCACTTAGTATAATGGGTTTTTTAGCCTGATATTAACATTTTGTAGTGCTGACTTACATTTGTTCAGCTTCAAAGAAAAATGGTCTTATATATGCAATTCTACCCATATTTATATTTCACATAATATATTTATATTTCACATAATATATTTAGCTCATTATAGGGCAATTATGTAGCATTTTTCCTTTTGTTTCTGTCTTGCTTCACTTAACATAATGTTCTCCAGGTTCACCTATGTTGCAATGTTTCATGACTCCATTTCTTCTTACTGCTGCATAGTATTCCATCATGTGTATACTCCACAATTTGTTAATCCATTCCTCAATTGATGGCCATGTGGGCTGTTCCCCATTTTCAGGTGTCACTAATTAACTCTGCTATGAACATTGGTATGCAGATATATATTCATGTCACTGCTCTAAATTCTGGACATATACCTAGGAATGGTATTGTCGGGTCCCATGGCAAGTCTATATCTACTTCCTTAGGAACTGCTCAACAGCCCTCCAAGGCTTCTGTACCATTCTATATTCCTACCAACAGGGAATAAGCATTCTTATCTCTCCACATACTCTCGAACATTGCCAGTTTTCCAACTTTTTAATAGCGGCCAGTCTAATACATGTGAAATGACTTTTCATGTGAACTATCTTACTTATCTTGTTTCACCAACAGTATCCATAATATAGGGGCCCATTCAAAATAAATAATTACAAAATAAAATGAACATATCTATGTCAATTCTTTAGTAATATTTTTTACAATTAGGAAATTAACATACTCAGCTATGTTTGCAAACTTGGCATTTACTCTATTCTGTATTTCAGAATTCATCATGTTGAAATTCATGAATTCAACATGAATTTGTCATGTTGCTTTATTGAAGCAAGCTGTTTGCTGTTTAAATATCACATGTAGGGCTGGCTCGATAGCCCAGTGGATAGGGTGCCAGCATACTACATGGGAGGCCCTGGGTTCGATTCCCGGGGACCTCTCCTAGCGGGCAGACCGCCTTGAGAATGGCAAACTGCCATAGGCGGGCTGGAGCCGCTGTGGGCAGGGCAAAAAGCTGCCACGGAAAGGGCAAGAGCTGCCACAGGCAGGGCAGGTCGCCCGCGGATGGAGCACAGCCAGCCACCCGTGAACTGAATCAAGCGCCAGCTGTGAACGGAAGCAGAGACCGCCCACAAGCGGGGAAAGCCGTGCCTGCGCAGTGACCACTCTCGGCGCGTCGCCGCAGCGGGGGGAAGGGGAGATCTGTAATAAAATAAATAAATCTTAAAAAAAAAATCACATGTAATGTCAATGATGAAAAGGATTTTCTGAAAGGTACTTCCAGAGATACTCTTGTTTGTATTCTGCTTCTGAGAACTATTCAATTCATTTTACAGAATGAACCTCAACATACTGAATTAGAACCTTTGAATCATTTCTTTATTTAATTCACATGTGTTCCACTTCTTAAAAAATTGTTTATTATAATTCTTTACTGGTATGTGTCTTTTTCATTGTGCTAAAGGATATCAGTGCCACTCCAAAGAAACTGGTTTCCAAGAAATAACATTGAGGATTCTGAAGTGGCCTGAAACAAAACTAGGAATTTTCTTTGGTGATTTAAGAGTTCCTGTCAAAGATTTCCTTTTTATCATGTCTATTATTAAAGCCATTGTTCAACATGACCTCCTTTAAGAGAATCTCCCACTTTCCTCATTATGTCATTGTTGGATTCATTTTAATAAATTATATTCATCTGTTTGCTGGTGTTGAACTTCAGTTCATTTTTTTTCCAGATTAAACATGTGTCAAAATAATAAGGGTAAAACTGAGACATTTAATCATCCATTATTATTTGTCATAGAAGGTCCCCTGTCTGATTTCAGTGCACATGGATTCTTAGAGTTACACATAGGGAAAACAATCTCATCTGTCTTTGGAAGCTTCCACAGGAACTCCATTGTTATTATTTTGTATTCATTTTAAAATAATATATAAGAGGTATATATTTTTTTGTAAAATTATGTTTGGAAGCATTAATTCTGTAAGCAAAGAAAGGCAAAATACATACATGTGTACTGTTTATGCTTCCCAATGAAGCTGATTAGACCTTAATTTTCTCTTTTCTAAATATCTCATGTGGAAATTTTCATTACAGTCTAAATTTAACAACAGTATTCAATAAATAAGGAATGATTACTCTCTGACTTTCAACAACCCATTGCTCCTATACCACATCTTTATAAGATATACCTTATTTTCACACTTTTGTTTTAAATAAGGAAGGAGCAACACAGTGGAGCCCAGAGCTGGGATTCCAGAAAAAGTATGACTAATCACAAAACATAAGCTCTTACCTGCTATATGATTAAGGCAGTGCTCTTCTCAAACCAAATGACAGTGTGTTAGGTAAAATTCATATAGACACTGAGTTCAAAGAACAGAGGCCAGCTGCATTTAAATCACAAAGACATTTTAAATAAAACTTTCTTTTTAAAGAAGTTTGAGATTACAGAAAAGTTACATTGAAAATATATGGGATTCGCATATACCCCTACCCCTCTCACATTTTTCCCCATTAAAAAACATCTTACATGAGTGTGGTACATTTATTACAATTGATGAACAAATATTGAAGCACTGCTACTAACCTATCTATAAAATGAAAACCTTCATCTAGACTACAGTGTGCCAATTGTAGCTGCCCTATAAAATTCATTGCTTGGACTATGCAATGAATTTTCTAAAAATTTGAATTATTTGTCAGCATTGAAAATTGGGATATTTTGCCAAAACTATAAATAAATAACAAGGCAAAACCAGGCCCAAATTCTTCAGTGCAAAAAGCAGCATTTCCTCCCTAATGATCAATACAGCCTTCATGCCATAGACAACATTATTCCCAATAAAATTGTAGCTGATAATAAAGATACATTTATATTACTAGCTATGCCTAATTGGCATCTGAGCTTCCTCCTGCTCTCCAGCCATGTTTTCCAAACTGCCCTGTGAAGAAATGGGATTTAGGGCTTCAGATCTCCCACACCATCTTCAAGTAAAAGCTCTTCACACAAATGATTTTCTTTGAATTGATGATCAGTGTTAATAAGCTTTTAATATCTCTGCTCTAGATGATTTTTCCAGCTCTAGAAATTGTTTTTTTAATCCAGATATAAATAGAATATCTTTTTTAATCTGGCATATTATTATTCAGATTAGAATAGTCATTAATTGTGAAATAGATTTGACATGATATGTTTTAAAGAACATAACACCATAAGAATTCATCATTTTCCAGGTGGCCCCTTTGAACCTACTTACCACATTCAGTCCAGGAAGTGGCTCGAGATGGTCAAGCCATGTTCAGGATCATCAGGTCCACAGGAGACTAGGAAGGATAAGCTCTGAGGGCAGAAGGATCCAGGGTGATATGCAGCATGATTCAGGATTGCAGCTGCCAATTCATATGATTTTTAAGAATATAACTTTTCTACTTCACAAGACCCTCTAGATATGCATCAAATAAGTGATGAATTTTAATTTCAATTGATGGATCAAGTATTACTAAAACCATAATTTAACTTTAAAAAAAGATTTATTTATTTACTTTTTATCCATTTTAACCTCCCCTCCCCACCCCCATTTTTGCTGTTTTGTGTTCATTTGCTGGGCAATTCTCTGTGTCTTTTTCCTGCCCTCTCCTCTCATCATTATCCTCCTGTCTTCAGTGAGATTTGATCCTGGGAACCTCTGATATGGGAGAGAGGTGTTCTGCCACCTGCACCACTACAGTTCCTGTTTTTTTGGGGGTGTCTTCTCTTGGGTCTCCCTTGTGTCACTCTCCTGTTATGACATCATAGTGCTGTGGTTAGGCAGGGCCTGGTGGGTCACCTGCTTGCAGGGCCTGATGACACACCTGTGCACCTTCTATATTTTTCTTTATTTTACCAGGAGGTCCTGGGGATTGAACCCAGCTCCCTCCATATGGGAATTGGACACCCAAGCATTTAAACTGCATCTGACCCCCATAATTGAACTTTAACATGACCAGGGGGAGACAGTTGAAACATTAAAGGCCACTTCTATATGTTATGATGTATAATAAGAAATCTGTAAAAGTGTCATCATATTTATCTCAGTAAATATTGATTTGTGACTCTGTTTTTTTAAAATAGGGTGGGTCATAATCTATGTGACTCAGAAGAAATTAGGACACACTGAGTCAGTTTAAGCTTCAGTAGAAACCAGAGGCACATACACAAGGAAAGAGAGATGGGATGGCTGAAAATGCCAGAACCACATAATGGAAGGATCCTGGGTCACTAACTCTCAATTGGTAGAAAATCTCCACCATCCAGGATATTTGGATTAAACTATGCCTCACTAGCTCCACTGAAAACACATGAAATAGGAAGGCACTGCCACTTCTGACTGTATTTGCCCAAATTCTTATGATTGAAACCCAGGTCAGGTGTTAATACCTTTACTGAGGCCCTTTCCCTCTTGGATGCTCACCTGTTATGACAAAACACAAAAGAGGGATATTGTACCAAAGAAAGTGAAATTTCTCTAATTTTGTAGACAATATCAGACTTCCAGAATAAAGAGGCAACTTTACACTTTATTTACATCTGGGGAAGAAGGTCCATACCAAGGGAAATGGGCACACAAGTCTTCTACTGCAGCCTGTCCCAGTATTATAACTTGAAACATGTGAGTGTGGAATGGGTTATATGGCATGGCACTGCTTGCAGATTAATTGGTTTTTAAACAATGACAAAAAAAGAAAACCCTGAAACATAAATTAACTTTTATTGAGATTAATACAAAATTACTTTGCCTGGAAATTAGCATGCCCCATAGCACTTAGAAGCATTATTTAATATTTCAACATGCTCCCCTGGTCATGTAAACCTTCAAATATGGTTGAAGTAATATTAGAGTAAGCAGTTACATTAAAATACCACTATTCCGGGGCCGGCTCGATAGCCCAGTGGATAGGGCACCAGCATACCACATGGGAGGCCCTGGGTTCGGTCCCTGGAGACCTCTCCTAGCGGGCAGACCGCCTTGAGAATGGCAAGCCGCCATGGGCGGGCCAGAGCCGCCCTGGGCAGGGCAAAAAACTGCCACGGACAGGGCAAAAGCCGCCATGGGCAAGGCAGGTCGCCCATGAATGGAGTGCAGCCAGCCACCCGTAAACTGAAAGCTGGCCGTGAATGGAAGCAGAAGCCACCCACAAGTGGGGAAAGCCACGCCTGCGCAGTGACCCAGTCTCGGCGCATCGCTGCAGCGGGGGGGAAGGGGAGATATGTAATAAAATAAATAAATCTTTAAAAAAAAATACCACTATTCCAGGATGTGGCTCTAGATGGTCCAATAAATGAAAATGAAATAATCTTAAGAATTATATTAATTAATTATATTATATTCTGGAAACACTAAGTGTTTATATTATATGAAATTCAATGAGAGCAAAAAGACTATTTATTAATTAAGTTTAACAAAAAAAAAATGAGTCAGAACTACTTTGAGAGAAAAACTTATCAGATGACCTGCTCAGTATTTGGCAGCTGTATACCTGAATCAAATCTGCACTTCACCCTGGGTTCTTAAGTCCTCAGAGCTGAACCCTCCTTCTCCCCAAGGAGAAGGATGTCCTGATCTTCATGGGTAATTGCTCTGGGCTGAATATGGTAGTAGGCACAAAGAAGCCACTTGAAAAGTGCTGGCATTCCATTCTAATTCTGCCACTTTTTGCCTATTGTGACTATTTTCTTTTCTTAGATCTTTGTGCTTTCCCACACTCAACACAACTCTCAACCAACTTTCTTGGACTCTTTCCTCATAGAAGCTAAAACACCATTGTCAGAAATGGTGCTTTCTAATATTTTTCTACAGATCTTTGGCTCTCTTCCTTTAGGGGTAAAACTTTTGATGTATAAAGCTCATGTTTCACATATTTCTGGAATTGTCCCCATTATTTCTCAGAGGCAATTGCCCTCCATTGATTTTTTGGTCAAGTAACATTTCATATTCTTGATGTTATTCAGGCAGTGTTCAGATTTTCACTGAAGCTTTTAAATCTCACTTTCAAACTACATTTTCTCACTGTAAAGATATCTGCTTCCTTTGGACTTTCTCATTTGATTGATTCTCTTCATATAACTTTTAAAATGCCCCATTTTCCTCTTGAAACTTAAAAAAAATATTGAAGCATATCACTCATACGTGGACATGGATAAACAATAGGTGTATAGTAAAAGTTGTGAACTTACAAAGCAAACATTCATAACATCATAAAGGAGTCCCATACATCAATCCTCCACCAATACCTTGCATTGTTGTGAAATATTTGTTACAAATTATTAAAGAATATTGTCAAAATATTATTACTATTTATAGTCCTTCTCTTATATTTGATGTATTTTCCCCAATGCACCCTATTATTATTTTTTAAATATATTTTTGTGACAAAGCTTGTGGACTTATAAAACAATCATGTACATGTGCAGAATTCCCAAACAACACTCCTCTATCAACACACCACACCCTGGTGGAATATTTGTTACAGAATATGAGATAATATCATCCGATTATTACCAGTTCCACATGGTACAATCAGCACACTTTTTCCATATTCCCCCATTATCTACACAATACATTTTTGGCATAGATGCAAGAATATTACATTATTACTGTTAACCACAGTCCATAGGTCCCTCCACAGTTGTATTTTTCCCATGATTCTCCACATTCCCTCCACCCTGCAGTAGTGATGTACATCTGTTCTAGCTCACAAAGGACACTCTTGCATCTGTACCATCAACCACCATTCTCATCCACCTCTGGGTTTGCTGTGCTATTCAGTCCCTAGATTATTCTCTAGCTTTCTGTCAATTGGCATTTACATCCCTAGTCTACCATTTTCAGCCACACCCCCATTTATAAACCAGCTGTTACTCAGTATAATGTGTTACCATCAACTGTGTATATTTCCACAATTTTACAGTAAAGCTAATTAAAACTTCTACATACATTAAATATCAGTAGTCCATCTCACTCCCCCTCTTATCTGCTTTAAGAATCCACCACCTACCACCAGACCTTGGAGATATTTTCCTACATTTTATCTAGAAGCTTTATGGTTCTTGCTTTTATATTTAGGTATTTGATTCATTTTGAGTTACTTTTTTTATAGGGTGTGAGATAGGGGTCCTCTTTCATTCTTTTTGTATGTATATCCAATTTTCTCAGCACCATTTGTTGAATGGACTGTTCTGCCTAAGCTGGGTGGTTTGACAGGCTAGTCAAAAAAATCACATGACCATAGATGTGAGGGTCTGTTTTTTAACCATCAATTCAGTTCCATTGGCCTATGTGTTTGTCTTTATGCCAGTACCATGCTGTTTTTACCACCATGGCTAAGTAATGTGACTTAATGTCTGGAAATTTTCATTTTTGAGATGTTTCTGGCTATTCAGGACCCCTTACCCTTCCAAATAAATTTGATAATCATGTTTTCCATTTATTTAAAAAATGCTGGTGGAATTTTTATCGGGGTTGCATTGAATCAATATTTGGGTAGAATTGACATTTTAATGACACTTAGTCTTTCAATCCATAAGCATGGAATGTTCTTCCAATTATTTAGGTCCTTTTTAAAATTTCTTTTAACAATGAGTTGTAATTTTCTGAATGCAAGTACTTTAAATCATTGGTTGCTTATGCTTGAATATTTGGGTTTTATCTGTCATATTTTATTTTCACCACTCTTTAGACAATTTTAATTACTTTTATTGATATAATCTTCTTTTCTAGATTCTCTTCCAGGCCTCTCTCTCCAGTCTTTACCTTTCAGGCTGTGGCACACACTTTAGTATTTCCTACAAAGCAGGTATCTTGGTTACAAATTTTCTCAGTTTCTGTTTATTTGTGAATATTCTAAATGCACCCTCATTTTTGAAAGATAATCTTGGCTGGAAGTTTTTCTCTTGCAGTATCTTAAATATATCACACCACACTTTTCTTGCCTTCATGGTTTCTGGTGAGAAATCAGCACTTAATCTTATTGGGTATCTCTTTTTTTTTTTTGTCTATAATACATTTTGTTTATTCATTCATCAGTTCATTGACACTTGGGTTAAGTGGTAGATTCTTAAACCTTACACCAAAATTTCTTGTGTTGTTTCTTGCAACAAAAGTAAACATGGATAAATGGGACCTCCTCAAACTTGAACACATCAGTGTTTTAAGGACTTCATCAAGAAATTGAAAAAGTAGCTCACTCAATGGGAGAAAATATTTGGAAACCACATATCCCATGAGTTTGATTTCCATTGTATAGTGATCTTACAACTCAATAATAAAAGACATGTCTGTCATTTTGATGTGATTCCAGAAGTAAGGATAAGCTGCAATTCCAGAAAAGGAAATAAAATGAAGATAAACATACATTATACATTGCTTTTCTCTTCCTGCTCTCAGAATTCTCTCTTTGTCTCTGGCATTTCACATTCTGATTAGTATATGTCTCAGAGTTGGTCTATTAGGATTTTTTCAGATGGGAGTGGGATATGCTTCTTGGACATGGATATCTATGTCCTTCAATAGAGTTGGGGAATTTTCTACCATTATTTCTTCAAATATTCCTTCTGCTCCTTTTCACTACTCTTCTCCTTCTGGGACACCCATGACAAGTCTCTTGATGTCCTTTAGTTCCCAGAGACCTTGTTCAAATTTTTGCAATTTTTTATTCATCTGTTCTTTTGTCTGTTCACTTTCAGAGGCCATTTCTTCAAGCTCAGAAATCCCTTCTTGTGTCTCCTCAAATCTGCTATTATATGATTCCAATGTATTTTTTATTTTGTTTATTGTAACTTTCATTCTGATAAGATCTCCTATTTTTCTATGTATGCTTTCAAATTCTTTGTGCTCATCCAATGTCTTCATAATATCCTTAATTTCTTTAGCCATCTCATTGACTTATTCAGATTTGTTTGAATATCTATGATTAGTTGGCTCAACTCCTTTATGTCATCTGGAGGCTTATCTTGGTGTGGATTGTAATTTTTGTTGGTGACTTGGTATCTGGCTTAATAAAGTATTTACTCCAGGTGCAATTTTTCTCTTTAGTTTAGGACTTCCTGCTCTTCTCCCTTGCTGGTTGTATAATAGGAGCCATGGATGTAGTTGGTGCTTTAAGCTATGGAGGCTCAAGCTAACCTCATCTCCCCAAGAACCAATGAAGCTTCTCCCAACTTTCTCCTTTGCCAGGGGTAGGGATAGAGCCACAGCTCTGTCTAGTAATCCAACTCATGCATGCCTAGACTGTAGTTGCCCAGAGAGACTGGCGAAGCTTCATGTCTGGGGCAGAGATGGAGCTGCAGGTATGGGTAGAAATCTATGCAGTGTAGGTCCAAGATGAGCACAGTTCCCTGGGTAGACTTATGATTATTCAGTCTGTGCCAGCTAACTATACATGTAGTTAACTGGATAGGCTGGTACAGGGCCAGCCAGCTTCCTCCCCACTAGAGGCAGGGCTGAAGCCTAAGCTAGGGCTGCAAGCCAATCTGGGTGAAAGAGCCCAGTCTCTACTGTCACTATGATTTTCAGTGAGCCCAATTTCCCCTCATGCTCAGGGTGGAGTGAAAATGGCAGCTACCAGCCTCCTTCTGACTTTGACAGGCTCGGTCTTTAACTCTTCTTAGGGTTATTCTTTAGCCAGCTGAATTTGCTAATCAGTAGCTGAATCGGTGGCCAACCATCTCTTCCTCCCCTTTTTTTGAGAAATGGAGCTTTCAATTCCTGCCACAGAATTGCTTCTGGGGTGGCTTGTGCTGCCAAAGTAGGTTGATCACTGACCTCCATGACATGGTCTGTAATTTCCCAGAGAAGCTGAAACAGTTCCCCACCATCTTCCACCCTGCCCAATGTGGTCCTGGGGCTTAGGTTAGAATGGCAATCTGATCTACATGGAAAAGAGCCAGTCCCTGCCAGCACTGTGATTTTCAGTCAGCCCCACTTACCCGCATGTCAGGCATGGAGTTAAGATGGTGGCCACCAGCATCTTTCTGACTTGGACAGGTTCCGACTTTAGCTGTTCTT
>PVKH010029121.1:0-12727 GCA_004027955.1 Chaetophractus vellerosus | reverse complement strand
ATTTTTATTTATTTTTTGTCTGCCTGTTTAATAGTTGTTTTGATGGAAAGACTGAATTCTAGAGCTTCTACTCATCAATCTTCCTGCTATCCTTTACTTTGGAATTTTTGAAATCTAATAACAATAGCAATAAATGAAACCAATCTGAGGAATCAGGGAAGTTGACTTTTGAGTCTGAGTAAAATAGCAGTGGATTCCAAAGTCTAGTTATTAGGGATAAGATTTGTATAAGTGTGTGAGTACTTAATATCAAAAGTAAACTGCTGCAAATTTTTTCATTTTTCATTTCAAAAATTTAAAAGAACATTTGTGTACACTATATTGTATTCCCATATATCACCCCACTACCAACACCTTACATTATTGTTACATTTGTTACAAATAATCATAATATTACTGTTATCTATATTCCATACCTTATATTTGGTATATTTTTCCCACAAACCATCCTTTATTAACACCATGTATTAGTATTGTATTCTTGTTGTAGTTTATGAGAAACTGTTCTCATATATGTACTGTTAACCACAGTCCATCATTCACAATGGGGTTCACTGTGTTAGTCAGTTTCCTGCCTTGTGCAGTTCAACAAGGTATACACTCAATAGTTCTCAGTTTCATCACACAGTTGTGTTCTCCTCAGCTCAGTCCATTTCAGAGTGTTTTCATTACTCCAAAGGAAAAGTCCCATGTCCTCTTATCGCGCCCATGATTGACCCTTAGCATTGATACAGTACCTTCCTTGCCTTTGCTGTAAAAATATTACAATATTACTGTCAACTATAGTCTATATGTTATATTAGTTGTATTCCCATGTATCTCCAAATTCTTAATAACTTGTAATAGATGAACAATTTTGTATGTGTACTATTTACCACAATCATCACCCACCACCAAAATCACAATGTTATAGATTCCCTAGATTATCCTCTATGTTTCTTTCAATTGATATTAACATCCCTAGACTACCCTTTTCAGTCACATTCACAGTTATAAATCAGCAGCGTTAGTTACACTCATTGTAATGTGTTACTATCAACACTATCCATTTCCACTTTTACAATCCACCTTCTTAAACATTCTACATGCATTTAGCATCAGCTCTCCCTTCTGAACCCACATTCTATCTCCTAGTAACCTATACTCTATAGTTTAACTCCTTGCATTTACTCATCATATTTAGTTCATGTTAGTGAGATCATACAATATTTGTCCATTTATGTTCAGCTTATTTCACTCAAAATAATGTCCTCAAGGTTCATCCATGTTTTCATATGCATCCTGACTTCATTTCTTCTTACAGCTGAATAATGTTCCATTGTATGTATGTACTGCGTTTTGTTTATCCATTCCTCAGGTGATGGACATTGGGGTGTTTCCATCTCTTCACAACTGTGAATAATGCTGCTATGAACATGAGTGTGCAAATGTCTTTTTGCATCCTTACTTTCAGTTCTTCTGAATATATTCCTAGAAGTGGGATTGCTGGATCATAAGGCAGTTCAATATTTAGCTTCTTGGGGAACCACCAAACCATGTTCCACAGAGGTTACATTCCCTCCAACAGTGAAGACTGGAATTTTTTTGGATGGTGTTAAATCTGTAAATCATTTTGGGTAGAATTTATCTTTTAATACTACTTAGAGTTCCAATCCATGAACATGGAATATCCTTCCATTTATTTAGGACTACTTTGTTTTTTTTTAGCAATATTTTGTAGTTTTCTGAATACAGGTCCTTTATATTCTTGGTTAAGTTATTTCCTAAATATTTGGTTCTTTTACTCACTATTATAAATGGAATTTTTTTTCTGAGTTCATCCTTATATTGCTCATAGGTAATCTCCAGAAATGTTACTGAATTTTGTGTATTAATCTTGTATCCTGCCATTTTGCTGAACTCATTCATCCGTTCTGGAAACTTTGTGTGGATTTTTTTCCCCTGAATTTTCTAGGTATAGAAAATTATCATCATTGGATATTGAAAGTTTTACTTCTTCCTTTCCTATTCCAGTGCTTTTTATTTCTTTTTCTTGCCTAATTGCTCTAGCTAGAGCATCTAGCAAAATATAGAACAGTGGACACAGTGGGCATCCTTGTTTTGTTCCAAATATCAATGGGAAAACTATCAGTCTTTCACTGTTGAGTAAAATCTTAGCTGTGGGTTTTTCATATATACATATTATAATGTTGAGAAAGTTTATTTCCATTCTTATTTTTCAGAGTGTTTTTTATTAAAAAAAGAGACTGTGTTTTGTCTAATACCTTTTCTGGGTCGACCAAGATGATGATGTGATTTTTCTTCTTCAATTTATTAATGACTTGTGTTACACTATTTGAGTTTCTTGTGTTGAGACACGCTTGCACACCTGGGAAAAAACACCACTTGACCATGGCATATAATTCTTTCAGAGTGCTTTTGGATTCACTTAGCAAGTATTTTGTTGTGGGTTTTTTTCATCTATATTTATTAGAGAAATTGGTCTTAATTGCCTTTTTTTTTGTAGTACCTTTATCTGGTTTTGGTATTCAGTTGAATGATTTGTAAAATTCACCTCTGAAGCCATCTGGCCCTATTCTTTTAATTTTGGGGAAGTATCCTTTGTAATGGGTTTAATTAGGTCTTCTATTTCTTCTGAGTTTAGTGCAGGTTGTGTGTTTCTATGAATTTGTCCATTTCGTCTACATTGACTAGTTTGTTGGTGAACAATAGTTTATAGTATCATCTTTTGAATTCTTTTATTTCTGTGTGGTCAGTGGCAATGTCCCCCTTCTTATTTCTGATTTTATTTATTTGCATCTTCTCTGTTTTTTCTTTGTCCGTCTGGCTTAGGATTGGTCAATTTTATTGATTTTCTTGAATAACCAATTTTTAAAAATTGTTATTGTTTTTTTTATTCTCAATACCATGCTTTTCTGCTCTCATCTTTGTTATTTCTTTCCTTCTGCTTGCATTGGGATTGTGTGTTGTTCTTTTTCTAGTTTTTTTCCAGGGTCGCAGTTAGTTTCTGTGATTTTAGCTCTCTCTTCTTTTTAATGTTTAAGTTTTTAGAGATTATAAATTTCCCTCTCAGGACTACCTTCACTGTATCTCAAGGTTTTTATCTGTAGTGTTCTAATTTTCATCTTTCTCAAGATATTTACTGATTTTTCTTGCAGTTTTTTCTTTGACACACTGATCATGTAAGAATGTGTTTTTTTAAACCTCTCTGTATTTGTGAATTTTCCATTTTTTTTACCTGATATTGATTTCCAGCTTCATTCCATTATGATAACAGCAAGTGCTTGTATAATTTCAATCATTTTAAATATAATCAGACCTGTCTTGTTACCCTACATATGGTATATCTTGGAGAACGATCCTTAAGCCCTTGAAGAAAATGTATATAACCTGCTGCATTGAGGTTTAAGGCTTTATAAATGTCTCTTAGGTCTAGTTCAATTATCATTATAGTCAAGCTCTCTGTTTCCTTATTTATCCTCCCTCCAGATGTTCTATCCAATGCTGAGAGTGGTGTACTGATGTCTCCAATTATTATTGTAGAGATATCTATTTCTCCCTTCTGTTTTTCCAGTGTGTGCCTCATGCATTTTGGGGCACCCAGGTTAGGTGCATAAATAATTATGATTGTTTTTTATTCATAGTAAATCACCCTTTTATTATCTTCTTCTCTTATAATAGTTTTGTATTTAAAATCAATTTTCTCCAATATTAGTATTGCTGCTCCAGACCTTTTTGGTTACTATTTGTGTGGAATATCTTTTTCTACCCTTTCACTTTCAGTCTATTTGCATCATTGGTCTAAAGTGAGTCTTTTGCATACTGCATTTGGATGACTCTAATTTTTTATCCATTCTTTCAGCGTATGATTTTTGATTGGAGAGTTCAATCCATTAATGTTCAATATTATTACTGTAAAGGCATTAATCGCCTATTTTATCCTTTGGATTTCTGTTATCATATCTTACTTCTGTCTGTCTTTCTACTCTTTTACTTACATTTCCTAGTAATCTTCATTTCTGCTCTCTTCTCCAAGTCCTTGCCCTTGTCTTTTCCTTTCAGTCTGCAGCACTCCCTTTAGTATCATTTGTAAATCCAATCTCTTGTCCACACACTCCTGGTCTGCAGATCCTTAAAACAGTTCCCTTCAACAGCTTTTTGCCCTTCCTTCATTGTTTTTTTTTTTAAACTTAAGCCCTGCCAAATGTTCTGATGCCTTCTTCCCAGAAGTCTAACCAGTGTCTAAAATGTTGCATTTTTCAAACCTGTATGATTTTGGTAGTAATTCCCAACATCTTTCATGATTAGGAAATTGCTTATAATCCCAACACATACATATCATAGAGTTACAGGTGCATTTTCCAAGTTCTAAGGTTATTTAATTCATTCACATAAATTAATGAACAGTTGCTACCATTAAGGATTCTTTTATTAGAATAGACATAGTAAAATTTTAATTTTCTGTGCAGTTACTCCAGATTTGTGAATTTCTGTTTTTGCTGGATTAAACATGCTGTTTGACTGGCTTTGGGGTTCGTGTTTACTTTTCCTTTGGTGCCACCCAACTTCCTTTATTAATTTTTTGTTCTAGATGAATTGGCTTCCTAGGCAATTAGAATCAGCACTGAGACATTTTAGATGGTGAAACTCAAACTGTCACTATAATTGTACATGGCAGGTGAGTTTCTGTTTACACTGAAATTAGATTTGAAATTTATTTGTGCAATTTGGCTTTTGTAAATGAACTCCACAGGAATAGGACTTGGAAAGTACTGTGGTAAAGATGATGTATATTTGGGCCTGTATTTTTTTTTTTTTTACAAAACTTACTGAATGACCTCTCTACTCACTTTGAAATGTCATACCCATAAAAACTTATTTGTATTTAGTATTTAGATCTACCTGATGATCTCTATAATAAAAATTTCATTGTTTGATGATTGACCTCTTTTGATAAATGTCACAATACATTAAAATAGCACTTGACAAACCACCGTGGTCTTTGAAGCAAAGATGGTTCAACAGAGCTATAGCTCACAGTGGTATTAGATTCACAAAATAATAATAAAAAAATGCCTATTGTCCTGGATCTGTTCTTTTGGTAAAAGGATTCCCCTTTCAAATGTTTTTTGATGTCACCTATTTTGTCCCATCAGGATTTACTTTCAAGGAAAAAAATATTTTTATGTATTTTGATTTGTGAAAGAGAAAATCTCTATTTTACCTAAAATTATTTTGCTATGACAAAAGGAGTGGGTAAGAATGGAAAGAAAGAAAGAGAGAAAGAAATGGAGATAGTAAATAAAGGAAGGAAATGAGGAAAGAAGAAAGGAAGGAAGGACAGAAGGGAATAAAAATGAACCAATGGAGTAGCTGTGGGAATGGATAAGATTGGTTGTATTCCAAAATGTGAAGAAGAATTATCAAGACCCCCTATGACTTAGAGCCCTGTGGCATTATCATCACAGAATCATGTCTTAAGGTTACATTCTGTAATACAATATTTTTTTAAAAAATTTATTTGCGTTTTTGTGAAGACTGTGTTGAAAGCATGCTAATTATGGTTTCACATATTTAAAGTTACTTGTGAAAATTTCGATTATAAATTTCCTTTAGACTCTTATACAACCTACTGAGGGTTGCGGGCCAGGTGATTTAACACTGTTGGTTTTTGCATTTAAAAGCATGAATACTAATCACTTCTCAGCCTTTTAGCTAAGATCAAGTGTAGTATCTGTTCTTATCAGTTTAAAAGCATGAATAATCTATTTCATAAAGATGTTAGTGATATTAAAAGGGTGAGTTTATGGAAGTTCCTAATCAATAGCCAATCACTGTAGAGATTTTATTATATATAATAATAATAATATATATATATAATTTATTATATATTTATATATAGAAAGGGAGAGAGAGAGAAGTTGTGAGCTTATAAAGATATATATATATATATATATAATATGTAGAATTACCATTTCACCCCTCCACCAACACATTGCATTGTTTTTGAAAATTTGATATAGATTCTGAAATAGCATCATCAAAATATTACTACTAACTATGGTTCATTGCTTACACTTGCTATATTTTTCCATATATCGCTCCATTATTAACACCATGGATTAGCATTGTAAACTTGTTGTAGTTCTTGAGAAAACACTTAAATTTGTATTGCTCCTTACAGTCCATCTTCCACTACATGGTTCACTATGTTATATAGTCACATGTTTTGTACATCCCATTCAAAGTGTGCAGTCAGTGGTTCTCACTTTAATCACAGAGTTGTGCAGTCATCAGCTTAGTAAATATTTGAACATTTTCCTTAGTCCAAAAGAAAAAATCCCTTACCCCCAATTTTGACATTGATACAAGAATATTACAATATTTCTATTAACTATAGTTCATAAGTTACATTAATTGTATTTTTCCCATGAATCACCATATAATTAATACCTTGTAATAGTGACATATATTTCTTCTAGTTGATAGAAGAGCATTCTTGTATTTGTACTATTAAACACAACCCTCATCTACCACTGAGCTACATGATTCAGTCCCTAGATTATTCTTTAGCTTTCTTTCACTGTGTAGATTTTTAAAATTAATTAAATTTCAGAAAACATTTTGAAGAATTGTCATGAATTCATTAAACTTTTTATGTGCTTTATGCAATTTTAGTTTTAATTCTGTTGTGATAGCTTTATATTACATTTAGTGGGTGAGTTCAGTAGATGGTCAAGATACAAGGTCAATACAAAAGTTAATATATTTCTTTATGCTCACAAGAAAAATTAAAAATTTATAAAATTGCCATTTTCAGTGAACTAAAAAAGTCTTGAAATATGTAGGGATAAATCTAACAAAAAATGTGCAAGACCTGTACTCTCAAAACTGAACAACATTGCTGAGAGATTTTAAGAAGATCTAGATATATGGTGTTATATTGTGCACATGGGTCAAAAGACTCAATATTTTTCAAATGTCAATTCTCCTGAAATATCTATAGATTAAATACAATTTCAATCAAAAATCCCTGAAAGCTTTCTTTGCTTTGTCTTGTTTTGTTTTGTTTTGTTTTGTTTTTGTAGAAATTGTCTGCCCTGCTTATAGTGTCTAGATGGCTCTAGAGCATTCAGGAACCCCACTGTCTGAGGTATTGTTTACTGTGGCAGTCAATGAGATCCTGCTGAGATATGCATAACTGTGACCTCTGGAATGACCTCTCTACTCACTTTGAAATGTCATACCCATAAAAACTTATTTGTATTTAGTATTTCCCCCTTTTGGTCATGGTCTTTTTCCAGATGCATCACCAGTCAGTGCTTGCTTGGTAATAATCCCTAGGTGTCAGGAGGCTCAACCCTGAAAGTCATGTCCAATGCCAGGGTATGGTAGCACATTTATATGTTCAGTTTGACTTAGATGCCACATTTGAGAAACAAGGAGGTTTTCAGGAGGTAACTCTTAGACAAGATAAAATACTAGGCTAAGTTTCAATTTCTTAGGAAAAGGTTCATAAGTACAACCATCAATATCAAGGACCTGGCATAATGGTCTGTCCTTCACTAGGCACTGCCCATGTTCTTGAGGGAGTCTTGCTACTCTATTAGCGAAAGTATCAGGACTCCCCAGGATGTGAATTCAATATTCTTTTTGTTATTTTGTGGGTCTCCACCGACTGAGACAACACACTATGACAAGAAGGACACTTTCATATTCCATAGAAGCATGTCCCAGGTGTGGGATAGGGCACACTTAATCGTGATGCATAGAAGAGATCTTTCCACAAAAAGAATACTCAAAAATAATTTGTCATATAAATTAACACTGAATATAACAGTGAACACTATTGAGTTATAATTTGACTTATAATTTGCATAAAATGAAACACATAGATTTTAAATGTAAAAGTCATAACTGACAAATGTATCTATCCCTGTAACCACTATCTCAATAAAGATATATGAGTATTTCTCCATAAAATCCCTTGTGCACATGTGAAATCTGTCTACACTATCATCCTTACTGTAACAAACCACTAATTTATTAGCTCTTAATAAACATTATTTGTGTCTATCCTAGAATTTAATATAAATGGGATCATATGTTACATATTTTTGTGTGTTTCCAGTATCCTTCTCTCATTAAAATATCTGTGAGCTGCGCTCAAGTTGTTTCCTGAATCCATATTTTTAATTTTGATGCATAGTCCACTTATATTTAATGCAGTTATTAACATATTTTGATTTAAATCAAGCATCTTGCTATTTTTTTCAATTTGGCCTGTTTTTTTCTTCAGTTTTTTTCTATACTGTTTTGACAGAAAGATAAAATTTAATACCTAATGTGACCCCCAAATACTCACCACCTCCTGTTTTACACCATTGTGTAATCTACTACCCTTGTGTCTGGGCATGACCTTGATTGTTTCTAAATATTTGAACATGGCAAATATGATCTCATTTCACCTTCATAATTAGGTTGCTTGATATTACAAAAGCCACTGCATTTTAGTAGACCTACAGCTACAGATTCTCCATGCATCCTTGGTGAAGTGTCCATGATGGAGAATCTCATTTGGCAAGGAATTACAGGGGCTCCTGGGAACTGTAGGTGGCCTCTACATCCTAGAGATGGTCTTTAGCTGATATCCAGCAAAAACCCAGGATCCCAGTCATGTAGCTGCACAGAGGTGCATATTGCCAAATTTGAACCTCTATATAAGGACTCAGCCCAACCAATACTTTGAGAAGTGAGGCGAAGAAGAGGGAATTTTGTGTACATGAATTTGCAGTCTCCTGCTACCTGAAAATATTAACATACCCTCCATAGACAATAAAGAAAAGCAAGAAGAACAAATAAAACTGTATTTAAAACATGACTAAATCTTTGTTTTCAAATCCATGTTACCATATCTATGAATCAACTTTCTATTGTCATCATTGTGAGTCTCAGTAATATTTAGCACAGTTGATTAACAATTTAAAATGTGACTGTTAGTCAAAATATCTAATATGATTAAGCATAATTGCATTTATAAGCCTGAATTCTAATGGCATAAATAGAAGACAGATAACTTCCAAATTTGAATTTCCCTGTTAATAGAGAAATAAACAACAAATTCCCCATGCTCTCTTTTATAGTCCTAGCACATTAATCTATGATGCAGTTAGGGAAGAATTGAATAAAAGAGAAAAGTAGGTCATAGTAGCTGACCTAAGATTGATCTAAAACCACCAGAAGGAGAAAATTCATCTTATGCATTTACATAGTAGAGATCAGAGCTCTGGCAACAGGGAAGGGGTTTAAGTATACTCGTCATAGTGGAAACGCAATCTTAGAAAGAATATTACCCAATGTGAAAAATAAAGATTAAAACAGAAGAGTAAGTATGTCTCCTTCAGAAAAGAAATTGTAAAGGAAAAAAAGAGGTTAGGGGTTATTTAGGATCCTGCATGAGAAAAGAAAATACAAAATTTAGGAAGCACAAAACCCTTCATTCCACTACCCTTTCCTACCACCCCAAAACAGCCAAAGTAAAGAAACAAAATTTCCATGCAGTAGCACTCCTGAACTAGGATTCTCACAAAGCAAAATAAATTGCAAGGAAAAAAAAGATGTGAAATATTTAAATGTGAATGAAGAATTAATAATGGCACATAGTTGAGGGTACAATATTGTCGATGACAGAATAGGTTCTCCATCTTAATTCTCACTTTTTATTTCCACCTTATATAACCTTTCCTATTTCTGTTTCCACATCCTTATCCACCTAAGATTTCATAACATGCATAGGTAAGAGGCCAGACATGTATTAGCACAATCTATACTGAAATTTCTGGAGACATAATTAAAAGAAGTAATATATGTATACACATATGTGTAGTGATTAATATATATTATGTATAATGAATTATGTATTGTATATTATATATAAATAATACATATTTTTTAAAATAATAAATGCCTATAGAGAATATTTTGTATGGCATACACAAATTAATGATCCATGGGGAAATGTTGTTTTTGGATTTCAGAACCCTCTGAGAATTCCTCAGAGTCTTCAGTTATTTTCCTGCAGGGTACAGAAATCATAAATAATCCATGGGATCAAGAGCTGAATAATTTTTATATGGCACTACATATAATACTTAGGAAAGTATTTATTATGTAGATAACTTAATTGTACTAAAGGGGAACTTTCAATACATTAACCTAAAAATCTTCAAATAAGGCTCATCAAAACTTTACCAAGATTTCCTTCTAAACAATCATAAATTGTGGGGTAGAGTGTGGTCCATGCAGAGGGGGATGGAGTATCAGTGTGCTGGCTTCAGCATGATTTTAAGAGTTGAACACTGAGGTGCAGATGATATTGCTTGCAGGAATATGTGAATATGTCTTAAGGAAAGCTGTTAGAGTTCCTAAATGCATTTGGCAGATTGCCTTATGATTTAAAGAGATGAAAAGAATACATATTTCTAAAATTTTAAGATATTTCCTGATAAACATATATCAATCCGCTTTGGCCTATTTTGACCATTAAAACGTTAACCTATTTTTTCTAAACTTTTAAATTTCATTTAGGGAAAGTGGTGAAAGACAAAAAATGGAGTGCAGTGATTATTTAACACTGAAAAGCTTTTTAATTTAAAATGTATTCTAAATATCTAATATTATTAAACATAATTGCATTTATGGGCCTGAGTTCTCATGGTTTCATAATAAGACCTTTGTTGTTTTCTCTTACAGTGTGTGTTGGGGAATAGATGATGTCTAATATTGTTGAAGTTAGACAAAGTAATCAGTTGACATGATAAAATTCTGGTTTAGCTGTTTTAGATATATTTGTTTCTACAATTGTTGCCATTGGTATAATTTGTGTAAAAGAAAAATTCATAATTGATTGCTTCATAATTATTTGAATGTGCAAGGAATGTTAGGAACAATATGTCATTTTTTTTCTTTTTATATACTTGCATTATTAAAACACACAACTTTCATAGATTTGATAAATCATTGTTTCTAACATAATCATGCATATACAATTCACCTTGCTTCTGTTCAGGTTACTTCCTCTGCTAAGAAAACCCTGTCTCATTTTTTCATCTTCTGCTGGTACCTGTCTTATAACGCACATTTTCATCCTGTGACCTCCTCTAGGAGGATACCTTTCATTTGTCATTTTGTATTTATTTTTCTTTAAATTAAGGCCTTTTAATTAATAAAGTATTTTTAAGAGGTTGGAAATATTTCTCTTAATATCTGCAAGATCAAAAACATTGTTTTATTTTGTGCCCACCAAAAATTTAATCCTTTAATGTGTTTGATGATGAAGATATAGTGGAAAGAAATTTTTTGAGATACATTACTTTTCAATTTTTTAAGAAATGTTCTATAATTTCATCTATAATTGCTTGAACAATAGCTGTGCAAACTTGAACAGTGCTGTTTCTCTTTTTCACTGTTTCTCATTTCATACATGTCAAATGTTGAGAATTGTCATTATTAGTAATATCCATAATTTACTCTTAGCTGGAAATTTGAATATCTTTATTATCATAGGGAAAGTCATGCTTTCTAAAATGTGTTTCAACACTTTTCTCAGTGATTCATTATGAATTTGAATTTAACTAAGCTTTCTCTCTTCTTGTCTTTATGCCATTGTGAACTCCAAAACCTTCATGTTCTCAGTCTGTATTTTAGACAAAGAACAAAAAGGTAATTTAAGGAATAGAAGCAGAAGGAGAGAAATTCAATGTTAAACACTCCCTCACCATAATTTTTATTTACAATTTACATATATTTAATCATCTTTTACTATTTTCTCTCAAACTCATTACTCTCTCTCTCTTCAAAATGTCTCTTTCTTGTAGGGTTTCCTTACAGTATATTCTCTTCCAGTTATATTACCCATTTCATACTATTTCCTAAACTCATATTTGTATATATATATATTTTTTTGCTTCTATACCTCTTCATCTTATGTATAACTTTATTCATTATCAGAGCCTACAGATGAAACCTGCAGTTTCTTGTTACCCACATCATTATCACTGCTCCTGTTGAACTTATACTGGCACATGAAGTGGAAAGGGATGTGAGTGACAACAGATATGAACAAATAAAGTTTTTACTGATATCTCATATTCATATAACTGAAATCAGATCTCATTAGCCATGAAAGTAAATGACTTCTTTCACTAGTGTGGTACATTCATTGCAATTGGTGAACACATTTTGGAGCATTACCACTAAGCACGGATTATAGTTTACATTGGAGTTTACACTCTCTCCCATTCAACTCTGTAGTTTATGGCAGGATGTATAATGGCCTGTAGCTGTCATTGCAATGTCATTCAGGACAAATTCCAGGTCCTGAATATGCCCCCAGGTGTGTGTCATGGGGCATATGGGAATCTCTTATATATTTTTAAAGTAGCATTTTATGTTATCTAAGTATCATTTAAAAATAAATAAAAAGCATATTTTAAAAAAGAAGCAAGGAAAATAAGAAAGTAAATGAGAAAGAAATCAGACATTTAAGGTTGATTAGTTGAGAAAAATGGGAAAGATATACTAGATTGACCATGGCAGGTGTATGTATGTGTATGGGTTTGTGTTAAATGCAAAAAGTGTCCTGATGTACTTGTAATGGTGGATTTAATATTGGTTCTAGTGTGACAACTTCTTTATTTGATCAGGAAATGGCATGGTGTCAAATTCT
>PVKH010029120.1:0-12732 GCA_004027955.1 Chaetophractus vellerosus | reverse complement strand
GACCTTTCAGAGATTTAAAGGGACCGTGGTAACCTAACTCACTGCAGAGAAATCACTCCTGACCCTCTTCCAGGCCCCTCCTCCTTCCAGGGAACTGTAAATAGGTCCTTGAAAGCTTATGGAGGCTTTCTACCACCTGCCTCCCTTAAGGGGGTTGGAATTTTGATAGTTTTCAGCACTGGACTAGTCTGTCTCTGCCCTCTCCCTAGCCAAGCTCTTCTCTCCCAGGGTGGCTAGGTGCATCACGTGCTTGAGCAGATTCTCTTCTCCCCTTTTCCTGGGGTCAACTCGGTGCTCGCTGGTATGCTCCCTGAAGTTCAAAGGGGGCCCAGGTAACCAAACCCACAGATAGGAAACCCTCTCCACCTTTCACCAGAACCCTCTTCCTACCGAGAACACTCCCTCCCACTTGGTGGCTGGTGGGAGTCGGGGTTCATGGCGGCTTTTGCCTTGAGGGTGGGGCTTAGCTGCCTGCCAGTTCCGGCTACAAGGGTGAGAAACTCACGGTTTTCCCTTGGGTTCTTTATCTTTTTGTCTGGTTCCCTCTAGATTGATGGCCTGAAGCCTCCTGCTCTGTGGTTTCCCAAAACAGCTCACTTGGGCAGGATTTTGCAATTTCTCAGCCATTTTTTTGTGAGAGAGGTGGGGAGTTCCCACCTAAACTGTCGCCATCTTGCCGGAACTCCATGAAAGACGTGCTCTTAATCTGTGTTCTTGTGGGTGTGACCTTATTTGTAAATAGGACTTTTTGAAGGTGCTATTAGTTAAGGTGTAGTCAACTGAATCAGGATGGGAATATGGAGGCCTTACAAGAAGAAGAACCCAAAGCCAGGAGTCAGGAAGAAGCTGGCAGCCCATGGAAAGAGCTTGAATGAGGAGTAAGAGATCGCTGTGACAGGACGCAGAGAAACAAGCCACGGAACCCGAAGGCTGCAGCACGACAGCACCGAACACTGCGACCTCCGAGAGCAGTGCGGACTTCTTGCCTTCCAAACTGCGAGCCAATAAATTCCTGCTGTTCAGCCAACCCATTTTGTGGTATTTGTCATAGCAGCATGGCAAGCAAAAATTATTAGATTAAAGGAAAACATAAATATATGGAGGAAATGGACAGCTGTCTTAACCAATGTGGCGTCCCTGATTTTATAGAACACTCAGGGCTATGCATTCTTTTCAAGTGCACATGAAATAGTCACTGTGATAAACCTTATGCTGGGCCATAAAACATATCTTAAAATTAAAAATACTAAAATACTGTAGCCAGGTTGGTACATGTAAACCAACTTTTCCAAAACACAAACAAAATCCTTGATATAAAGTGTTTGCCAATTTCCATGCCATGTCCAATTTCAACTTGCTAAAATCCCTAATATATAATTCACTGTTGCAAGTCAGTACAAGCTGAAGCCAGCACATACTACTCACGGTATATGTTCTCTAAAAACTAAAAAAATTAAATTATAAATAAAATATCTTGTTAAGTTACAAAAATTTGGAAACTTAAAGGCATTTACAAATCAGCTATAGGTCAAAATATAATCACTAGAGAAATTAGAAATATTTTATAGTAAAGGATATAACATATAACATAAATATGGAAAGTAGCTAAACGTAGAGAAAAATTTACAAGTTTAGAAGGTCATATTTTGAAAATAAAATGTTTAAAATCAAGGATCTAAGTTTTGACTTTAAGAAATTAGGAAAAAGCAGCAAATTAAACCAAAGTAGAGGAAAGGAAATACAGATAAAAGGAGAAATGAAAGCAATATACTAGACATATACAAGGCAAATAACAATAAAAATAACAAAGCCAATATTAATTCTTTGAAAAGATTTTTAAAAGTAATAAAAACCTGTAAAGACTGATTGGGGGTAAAAAGAGGAAAAGCAAAAATTCTCAATATTGGGAAGAACAGAGGTGTATTAGTCAGCCAAAGAGATGCTGGTGCCAAATACCAGAAATCTGTTGGCTTTTATAAAGGGTATTTATACCAGGTCGTAAAGTGTAACTTACTTCCTTCACCAAAGTCTGTTCCCACATGTTGCAGCAAGATGGCTGCCAATGTCTGCAAGGTTTCAGGCTTCCTCTTTCTCTTAAGGCACCATGGTCACAGCTGCTTCCAATATCACCTGTAGGGCTGGGATAGGTCTTATCTCTCTCCCAGGGCTTGCTTCTCTTTGGGCTCAGCTGCTCTGCTCTCTCCAGGAGGCCAGCTGTAGGCTATCAGGCTAACGGCTCATCTCTCTTCCTGGAGCCTCTGCCGTGTCTGACAGAGCCTTCTATCCTTCCTCACATATCTGCTTCTCTGTGTTTACTTCCCTGGGCTCCAATCCTGTCCTCTGCCATGTTGTTTTCTCTGTGAGTCCCCGTCCACCAAGTGGGCGGGGACTCAATGTCCTACTGACATGGCCCTAATCATAATTTAATCAAGTAAAAATGACACCTCTGAATCCAATACAATCTAATATGCCCGAGGAACATACCAGTTTACAAACATAATCCGATATCTACTTTCGGAATTCACAAATAATATCAAACTGCTACAAGAGGTGTCATCAATATAGATCCAACAGACATTAAAATTTAACGTAATATTGCAAACAGAATTATGCCATTGACAACTTAAGAATATTGAAAAAATTTCTTTCAAATTTACTCTAAATTGACTTAGGAAGAAATAAAGAAGCAGAATTGCCATATATTTGGTAAAGAGATTAAGTCAGTAATCAAAATCCTCACAAGGAAAACCCTGGTTCAGAGAGGGTCACTGGAGCATTGTATCATGAATTTGAGTAATAAGACATAGACATACTCTTCCAGAAGATATAAGATTAGAATACACTCTTGGATTTATTTTAGGAAGTCAGGAATACTCTAGTTCCAAAATTCTACAAAGACATTGCAAGGAAAGAAAATCAAGATCCCTCATGAACATTGATGCAAAAATGCATTACAAAATATAAGGAAACCCAAACAACATATATGTAAAATTGCTAATACACCATGATAATGTAGTTTATCTTTGGATAACACTGGAAATAAATCAAGATAATTTAATGCATTAAGAACATTAAGAAGCAAAAGCATATGGTATCTCAATAAGTGCAGAATAATATAAAAATTTAACCCATTAATGATTAAAAACTCTCAGCAAACTAGGAATAGAAGGACACTTCTTCAACCTGATAAATGACATCTACAAAACAACTCTAGCTCACATCATACTTAAGGTGAAATATTACATGCTTTTCCTTTAAATTTGATTCTACATAAGGATGTCCTCACTAACCATTTCTATTCAAAAATATATTGGAAGTAGAGGTTTTAGCCAGTACGGTAAGGCAAGAAAAATAAATAGAATAGCTAAAACCGGGGAAAGAACAGTAAAACTGTCTTTATTTGCAGATAACATAAATATTTATGTAGAAGATGATAAGGAATCTAAAAATAAATTTCTAGAGCAAATAATTAAATTTACCAAAATTTTATGATACTAGGTAAATATGCAAGAATTACTTATACTTATTAATGCTGAGAAAAAAGAAAAGTAAAATAAAATGGATCAATTCACAAGTAAATAGCATACATAAAAATAAAATTAACAAAGATATGCAAATTCTCAGTACTGAAAACTATAGAACTATAAAATATTGCTGAATAAGAAACTCAATGGATTGATAGATATACCATGTCTGTGGTTTGGAAGAGGCAATATATTTGAAAGTTACACTCTCCAAATTGATTTATAGATATAGTGAAATCCCGTTCAGAATACCAGATGATGTTTTTGGGGAAATTAAGAAATTGATTATATAAAAATTGTATAGAATTACACTGGACTTAGCATAGCCAAACAATCTTGAAGAAGAAGAGCAAAATTGGAGATTTCAAGCTTCCTGGCTTCAATACTTATTCTACAGCCACAGTAATTAAGACAATGTATTGGCTCAATTTAGAGATGAATTGGACTCTAAATTTAAGACCTACTCATCAAAACACACCATTAAACAATTAAACATTAAATGAAAAGGGAAGCCAAGATTAAGAGAAAATTCTCTCTCTCCTATATATGATGACTTGTAGCTAGGACTTATAAAGAAGTACTCTTTCAACTCAGTAATAGACTTATAACTCAATAAAGGACAAACGTCTTAAACAGACATTTTTCACATGAAGTACTTTGCATTATTAGTCATTAAAGAAATGCAAAGAAAATAAAGGAAGAAACAAATGCACAATGGGATACAACTATAGAATGGTTAAAATATATAAAAATACAATATAATGATGGTGAGTTTGTGGGGTAACTACGACTCTCAGAGATTCCTGGTTGTTAAGGGGGAGGCAATGAAAAATGTTATAACCACTATGGAAAAAGGTTTGACAACTTCCCATAATGGTCAACTTCATCTATTCTATGACCTAGAAATTCTGCATTTAGGCATTTACCCAAGAGAAGTGAAGATATTTGTCCAAAAGCAGATATTATACATGTATATTTAAACCTCCTTTATTAATAAAAGCCCTAAATTAGGAGCTAACCATAAGTCCATCAAGAGGAAATTAGATAACTAATTGGCTTGTATTCACACAAAGGAACACTACCATAAAATGGAATAAACTATTGATAGAACACAACACAGGTATGTCTCTTGCATATTACCATGATTGAAAACAGCCAGGTACAAAAGATATACTGAATAATTCTCTTTATAAGAAATTCAAGGCCAGGCAAAAATTATTTATAGTCACAAAAATGATTAAAGTTGTTACCTCGGGGGAGGATTACTGACAATTATTACTTGCACAGCACAAAGGATCCAAAAGAGCAGAGGAAGAGATCTCATGGTGGATTGTCTCCTGTGGAGGCCAACTGCTAGGGTCAGCATTGGTAGATGGCAACTCCACAAACCCCACTTAGCATACATGGAGAGGAGAGACAAATCTGTGTTAACCAAGGGCGGGGAATTATATAAAGCCAGGGGGAGGGCACCCTGCCACGTTTCCACCTTGATAAGCAACTGGGGCTGTTGGTTTCTTGTTTCAGGTTTAAGGTGTAGTCAGGTCATTCCATTGCAACCAATGTCTTTTCGGACAACAGAATGGAAACATATTGAAATATGTGCACATAATAGAAAAAGGGAAGGGGGTAGGCTGCTAGGCATGTCCATGACTTCCTCAGCCTATACATGTATATCCAGGCACACACATATACACATACACAGGGAGCATACTTACAATATATACATACACACATATGCACACACCAATATCAATTATATGCTTATCATCTGAGAAATTTCTTTTTACATAATTTTTACCTAATTATTTTTAAAAGTGTGTTGGAGTACGTACTTCATCCCTGCAGTGGAAGAAATTTGCTTATCTCCTAGATCTCTTTATCAACAGGCAAGTCTCCAAATTAACTGTGTCACTCCCAAAAGAAGGTAAAAGGAGAAGTAAGGATGAAGAGGAGTTCCTTTAAATTTTATAAAGATTTAACCCCTAATTAATTATTTAATTAATCTCTAATGTCAGAAACTGTGTTAAAAATATCAAGTATACAAACATTTTGAAGATATTCATGATTTGGTGTGTGCTGTTGTGACAGTTTGAAGTTATTTTGTGAATCCCAAAAAGAGAGATTATGTTCTTAAACTAGTCTATTCCTCTGGGTGTGTTACCCTTTGATTGCATTAAGTTCACTTGTGGGGCCTTTGATTAGATTACTTGATAATTTCGCTTTAGGTCTGAGTCTCCGCCCTCGCCCTCTTTCTGGGTCTGATATAAATGGAGACAGAAAGACGCAGAAAAAGGGAGCTGCCATATGATTTTTTTTTAAAGATTTATTTATTATTTATTACATATCCCCCCCCCTTTCTGCTTGCTTTTGCTGTGTGTCCATTCTTCTGTGTTTTTCTATGTCTGCTTCTTATCTCCCCCCGTCCCCGCGGCGACCCGCCGAGTCGGCCCTCCACGGCGGTGGCTCTTTCCGTTCGAGGGTGGCTCCATTCCGTTCCCACGGGCGGCACCGCTCCATGTTTTGCGGGCAGCAGTCCTCCATGTTTTTTGCGGGCTGCTCGGCTTCCGCATTTCGCAGGCGGCAGCTCCGCTTTTCACGGGTGACTTTGCCATGCCCGTGGGGGCTCCGCCCTGCCCGTGGTGGTTTTTTGCCTTGCCCACGGCGGCTCTGCCCCGCCCACGGCGGCTTGCCTTTCTCAAGGCCGTCTGCCCGCTCGGAGAGGTCCCCGGGAACCGAACCCGGGGCCTCCCATGTGGTACACCGGCGAGCTCTTTATCCACTGAGCTATCTAGCCGGGCCCCTGCCATATGATATTGAGAGAGAGGAGTGCAGGGAAACAGAAGCCCTGAAAGACACTCAAGGAGTCGAGGCTAGGGAGAGATGAGACATGTGCCCCATGTTCACAGCTGAACTCTGGAGGAACATAGCGCAGCCGAGTCTGAGAGAGGAGACCTGGAAAGAGATGAGCCCTATGCCTCCTTGCCCACAGCTGAGCTCCAGGAGGTGGCAGCTTCTGGAGGAAAAGGCAGGGATCCGAGGCCATCTTTGCCATGGGTCAGGAGACTAGGATCAACATTAGCTGACTTCGGTGAGAAAGCATCTCTAATGGTGGCTTCATTTGGACATTGCATGGCCTTGGAAAGGTAAGGCGTTTCCCCAAATAAATTTCCAACACATTTCTGGTACTTTGCATCAGCATCCCTGTGGCAAACTAAGATAGCTATCTAGCAGGGGTTCTTAAGATTTTTTGTTCCATGGACTCCTTTGCCAGTCAGGTGAAAACCACGGACCCCTTACTAAGCCCACACTATGCTGCATATTATTTAATAAAGATATCACACCCGCACCAACACATCCCCACAAGAATGTTTTTTTGGATTTCAATTCAAGCCCACGGACCCCTTGTTAAGAACTCCTGATCTAAGGTCAGTCTGTTTCTGAATGCCACCATGTGTAACAATTTAGCAAATGACTGGCTAATCAATAAGTTTATTAATGTTCTCAGCACAGAAATGTAATGAGAAAGACCATTTTGTGACCATGAGAATTCCTTGTTTGTTTTAGTCAAAGGAACCAAGAAAGAAAGCTTTTCTCAGACATGAGAAAAGAGACAAATTCATGTTGCCTAGTATTTTTTATTACTAGTTTGAGACTGTAATATTGGCTGCTTGAGAAACAGGGAGTTTGTGCTGTTATTTGCTACTTGGCCCCTCTCTGAACACCTGTGGGGGAAGGTACTTGATTTTTCTCTATGGCTGATTAATAGCACAGATAAATTGGTTATCATTGGTTGTGCAGTAGGCCTGATTAATACCCTGTTATATTGCTCACATTAATATTGATCACTGGTGTACTCTTGGCATCTCTGGGAAATGGCGCTGAATGAATTTCACCTATGTTTAACCAATGCACACGTGAGGATAGCTTTACAAGGCTGTGAACTAACCCAGCAGATTTTATAATCAGGTACTTTTCTAGTATATAAACTTTCTCTACCCAAGTCCTCTTTGAACAGTGATGTCTTTCTTAGCTGGCTCCCTCCTTAGGAGCTTTGATACGTTTTCGTGAGCAACTTGCCCAAATGTTTGTTTTAGTACTTTCTTTTAGCTTAAGACTTTTATAGAGTTTAAATTAAGACTATTGTGCTATTATTGAGAGCTAAAACCTATTTCAACATCTAAATTATATGTGTGTTTTATCAACACACATATTAACACTTCTATATTTGGAGTCGAGTTCAGCCTTCTTATTTCTCTTTCAATACAGGTACCTGGTATTTTATTAATCAGCTCCTATATATAGTCAGCAGTTATCATATTTCAATGTCCGTTTTACATGATAAAAATTTTTAAAGCAGCATGTTTGTTTTGTAATATGATTTCTAGTCACAACACTTAAAAGGTTTATTTTGAATAGGTGATACATGCAGGTAGCATAAAGACATAAATATACAGAAAAAAGAGTAGGTTTTCCTCCACCCATGTCCTCCAACCAATCATTTACCCTTCCCAGAGGCAAGTTGTAATGCAATTTTCCTGCATATGCTTCAAAAAATATCCCATGCGTTTTCCAATATTATTCTTTTTAATGTACAAAGATATATTTATACTTTATTCAGCATACTAGAGCTTGCTTTTTTTTCTTTCACCTCACAATATATCTGGAGACTTTAATATCAGATATAAACTTTCTTCATTTTTAAAAATAGATTCAAACGATTCCATTGTATGAATGTATCAAAATTTATTTGACTTTTATCTATTGTTAGATATGTGTATTGTTTTCAATTTTTAACTAGAGTCAACAATTGATAAAATGAAAATTCGGTGCACACTTAATTATACACACATGTATGTATATTTGTAGAATAAATTCCCAGTAGTAGAATTGTTGGATCAAAGTTATGGTCATTTTGAGTTTAGAAAATTGTAGTTAATAATTGTGTCTATCTATCTATCAATCAATCATCTATTTACCTATCAATCATCTATTTATCTATCTATCAATCATCTATCTATTTATCTATCTATCAATCATCTATCTATCTATCATCACCTCCACTTCTCTATTCACATTATGGGCTATACAAGGATTTCAGTGGCTCTTCACCATGCACTCAGTGACTTTTCTCTGCTCCAAACCTCCTGGTCACTGGTATGAGTACACAGACTAAGTGGCTGTTTAACTGGGCATCAGTTCAGGTTATAATCACTTAAGAAACATGACTTGCTCCACATTCAGTTGACTAGTCCTTCCAATTCAAAAACAATAACTTCATTTTTATGGCTATAAGAAACATATTGGATATTCGGTTGGAAAGGGGTGCATCTTTTAAGCTTATGAAAGTCATGTACACCTCTGTTTGAAATGGGTTATCTACTTTCCCCCTAGTTTTTGACAGGCTGAATGAATGTCTTTTTTCATGTTTCCAATGCACAATTGAGAAACTGAAGCTCAGAGAGGCAGTTGCTATTTACCTCCATTAGCTGGAATTTTGGTGATAAATAGTCTTGTGAATACTGATGTTTGAATGGACAGAGTAGGGAAAATAGCATGAGAAACAAGGGCATTGGAGGAATGGAAATCAACCCATTTAGTTTAAACAAACTATCCCTGTTGAAGGAATATACATATATATATACCTAGACTCCTTCAAGTTCAATTTTAGTCTTGTAAGTGAGGAGAGAGTTGCTGACTCTAACTAGTTCCTTTATGGGTATCGTCTGCTTCACACCTGCCATAATATATCTATTAAGGGAACCATAATGTTCTTCTCCAAGAGGCCTTTTAGGAGATCACATAAACCATATTTTGAAGTCTTCAGTAAAAAGACATTAAACATAAAATTACTTGTGGCCTGATCAGTCAAGCTCTGATCCTGAGAGTCCCTAGGTACCCAGATTTCCTAGTCATCTGTTCACGGGCCACTTTGGATGATGTTTGATCAACTCAAATGGCTCTCAAGGGCATTCACTTAGGTGCTCTTTCATACCATTAGCTAATGACCTAAGAATTAATTTATTTTTATTTTTATTTATTTTTGTTTTATATATATATATATATATATATATATTTAGGATACATTGATTACATAAATGTTACACAAAAGGTTTGGTGGAGCCAGGAAAGGCTTTGTTTTGCTTTTTTATAAAAAGACAGTATTGGGGATTGACCGCAAGACCTTGTGCATGGGAAGCAGGCGCTCAAACCACTGAACTATATCTGCTCCTAAGCATTAAATTTTTAACAGCTTTATTGAGATATGATTTAACATGTTAAGGCTTATCTCTTTGAACTGTAAAATACAGTGTTTTCAGTATATTTACAGACTTGTACAACCATTAGCAAAATCTACTCTTGAATATTTTCATCATCCCAAATGGAAACCTCATATCTACTAGCATACTTTCCCTCACTTTCTCTGGTCCTAGGTAACCTACAGTTTTCTTTCTGTCTCTATAGATTTGCCCAATTTGGATATAAAATATAAAAAGGATTACATATTTTGAGGTCTTTTGTCATTGGCTTATTTTACTTAGCATCAAGCTTTTAAGATTCATCCATATTGTAGCAGTAACACTATTTCATTACATTTTATTGGTGAATAATATTCAACTGTATGGATATACTACATTTTATTTATCCTCTCAGCAATTGATGGAAAAATGTTTGTTTCCACTTTAGAGGTCTTATGAATAATGCTGCTATAAACATTCTTGTAAAACTACACCTTAATTTTTGAAGGTGGTTCTAAGAAAGTTATGGATAGGAGGTTTTTAGCATAGTTGACCAAGTAAAATCAGAAAGAACTTGGTTTCAGGTCTATGTCTTATACCAACTGGTCCTATGACCATAGGCATGTTACTTAACTTCTCTGAGCTGAAGTGGTTTTTCCCATTCTGAAAAATGTAAAACGGATGTTGTGAGGCTTAAATTAGATAATGCATAGAAAGTGCCGCTATTGTGGCTAAGGGGAACCTCAATAAATGATAGTTCCATATGTATACACACACACACACACACACACACACATATGTGTATATATATGTATGATTCTGAGCTCTTTTATTCCACTTCAATTTTTGCTGATGAGTTGAGAATATTTAAAAAATGAGAAAAAAAATCTGATTTAGATAGTGTCTTGACCCATCTGGCTTCACTTTGCTCTCTGTAAATATGGGAATAGGGTGATCATTAGGGTCCCTTTCTGGCTTCAATATCTCAGGACTTTAAATGCATTTTATAGGCTTCCTGCAGGCGTGGTAAGGTAACGTTAAAAGACTTCTTCAGGGTCAATTTGCGAGGCAGTGGTGGGGTCAGCATTGGAACTCAATTGCTTTTCATTTTGGTCTAAGGTAATTGTGCTAAAATCTCATTCTTTCTCAGAGTTTTAAGGGGAAAACTAAATGACTGCAGAGTCACTTAACCTCCTAATGGACCAGAAGTGAACGTCAAATTCATTACTGTTCCGTGGTTATCTATATTTTCTAATATTCCTTTCTCTTAGGACTTGGTAAGGACTTCTTCACTGTTTGGGTTGGAGGTAGTCTATTTTTGTCATGGTGCTAAAAGTATAAACACAATATCTATGTTTTCCTCAAGCTTTTAATAGTTGAGGTGAAAGTGTTAATTTCAAAGTTTATTTATACTTAAATGACAGAAAAAAACTGGATTGAGTGAATCCCCCCTGCAGTGCTTAAGTTCCTGGGCTGTCGGAGTTGAGCACATTCGCAGCCCCGGGGTTGTGTGAGCGGTTTGCAGCCGTCTTGCACCTTTAACACGGGCTGTGTAATATCGCTGCACAGTCCCCAATTAGGTGTGAACCATCTTAAATATTCCAGAGTTCCACATGGAACTGGCTTTGCCGCTTTTCTTGTATGTGAAAATAATCAACATCTTAAGTGTCCGCGTTTTAAACTGCAGAGAAAGATGACGGAAATGCATTCCTCCGGCATTGAGCAAAATCAGAGGCGCTGTTAAGGACGCTGTCGTTTGGGTGTTGGCGAGTGACACTAATGGCTTTTAGATGGCTATAGCTAAGGGCTTACAATCCGTTGTAGAGTCAGGTCCTGTTGGAGGTGTTACAAGCTGTAGGAATACAGAGGCTGGAAACAGCCCTGGAAAAAGAGAAGTGCAGGCTTTGTGCAACCATAAGATGCATAGTCAAAACCTTCAGTTAAAAGCCGTAGCATCGAAGCTGTGCATTTCTGAGGTTAAGGATACATTGCTTCACAGTGTGAGGCTGATATTACGTGGGGAATGTAAGGTGAAGGACTGCTGGTGAATCCCTACTGCCTAACAGGCTTATCTGGAACGGATGTGGTTGGGTCCCGAGGCAGTGAATATGCCCAGCTGGAGCTGGCTTCAGTCTGCTTGCTTCCATTTCCTCACCAGCGGTCTTTCTCCCTCTTTGTACTCCCTTTCAGTATTATATAACTGAAAAAAGGCTTCAGACCTCAGTCTTCCTTTACTATTTACCCTTTCATCTTTGAGTGCAGTGTTTTAAGTAATAAAATGAAGGCTTATTTTATGTGCCCTTTGCAGTCCTTCTAAATAATGCTTCGACCTGAAATTGCACTTTTTTTAGTGTGTTTATGGATTTTTAGTTTCATAAGGGTAGGAGATAATCTAAGCATCTTTCCCCCAAATAAGCCATAATGTTTGGGAGAGTATAGCATCGTAATTAAGAGCAAAGCTTTTAGAAATCAAACAGATATGGGTTGAAAATATTCATATTATGTATAATACTCAATTCAGCCTGAATTTCACTTATCTCATCCATTAAACATGACTCATAATATGCTCTTGAATATTAAGTATATCTTAAGTACTTAGCATAGTGTTTGCTAAATAGGAATCAGTTGATATTCTCCAAATCTAGTCTTCTACCCAATGTTAATGAGTGACTCCACTGATGATATATATAAAGCTGGAAGTTATCCATTATACTACCTCTCCCATCCTACCCACATTCTGCCAACTCAAATTCCAAAATACGTATTAACGTGTATCGACTACATTGTCATCTTCCCATCTCTAGTGCCAACACTATCATCCAAGCTACCACTCGCTTTAGCTTGACTCCTACAGTGACCTCAGAACTTGTGCCTACCATGTCTGCTCTTTCTTTACACAGCAGCCAGAGAGATCTTTAAATAACCTTAACCATATTACACCCCTCTTGATTTTTTCCAATGGCTTTCATTGA
>PVKH010029119.1:0-12726 GCA_004027955.1 Chaetophractus vellerosus | reverse complement strand
TTCGAGGGTGGCTCCATTCCGTTTTCACAGGCGGCTCCGCTACATGTTTTGCGGGCAGCATTCCTCCATGTTTTTGCGGGCTGCCGGCTTCCGAGGCGGTTCGTAGGCAGCAGCCCCGCTTTTTCACAGGTGACTTTGCCATGCCCGTGGGGGCTCCGCCCTGCCCGTGGCGGCTTTCTGCCTTGCCCACGGCGGCTCTGCCCCACCCGCAGTGGCTTGCCTTTCTCAAGGCCGTCTGCCGGCTCGGAGAGGTCCCTGGGAACCGAACCTGGGGCCTCCCATGTGGTACCCCAGCGTGCTTTTTATCCACTGAGCTATCTAGCCGGGCTCTCACTGTGTTTTTACTGTATTGATTGTTGCAATTAATGCAGAATGCTAAACAAATACAAGACAGATTTTCCCCAGTGGCCTGACATTCTCGAGGGACATGGTTGCTGGGAGGGTACTAAGTGACTCTGTCTTCTGTTACAGAGCGCTAAATGGCTCCACGGTGGCTTCAAGCAGATAATATAGCACCCGAGGGAACTGCGTTAGAACCAAGGAATAGTTTAGGCACTGGTCTCATTAGGGCCTGTTATTCACTCGTGTAAACAGCGTTTAAAGGATCTCGTAGTTTACATGCAATATTTTAACAGAGTTCATAGAGGATATAAATAAGTTTAAAACCCAGAAAACAAATTCAGGCCCCTCTTACATCATTTTTAGAGCTGCTAATATTACATGTTAATGCACACATTCATATATATATCCTCATTTAATCTGTATAGGTGTAGATTATAGCAGTTGATGTAATAATTTAGTGTAGTGTAACTATTCCCTATATAAATGAATCTGAAGAGTGGATAAATTGTAGATGTTTCAAAATCAGAGGCCAGGCCCTAAATCAGGAGTCAGAGAACTATGGCCCACAGGCCAAATACAGCTTGCCTCCCATTTTTATGAGTAAAGATTTATTTTAACACCACCTTGCCCATGCTTTTATGTATTATATATATGATTTCTTTTGTCCTATAACATCAGAGTTGGATAGTTTTTTGTTTGTTTGCTTGCTTGTTTTTTATGCTGGTCAGATGTGATGAAGGGTGAAGGAGTGGTGAGACTGAGGAAAAATGGAGAGTGTGGGCATCATCTAAAGATTGCATCTGAGAACCCACTCAGTCCTTTCTTCCCAAAGAGAAATTCAAACTTCAGAGTACCACTTCTTCCAAATTTGGAGAAGCCAGGTTCCCATTTCTTTAATCAAATTCTAAGTTCTGAATTATTTTCAGGGTAGACCAAAGAGGTCTGGCCACCATTTTGCAACCTCTGGCTTAGAAACTGAGGAAAATCATATTGTGAAACAGTAGATAGGAAGTAGAATGACAAAGGGTACAGCTGGTTCTGATTTTACAGGTGGCTCTGCCTCCTTCCTGTGAAGCCCTCAGTGGACAGCTTGAATCTGTATAATGCAAAGAATGACAGCATGGAGGGAGAAAAGCATCAGGCACATCCATCAATTTCAATGTAAAACCTATCACTTCTAAGGGGATAATGCCTTGAAGGGAGGGAGGACAGAAATGTGGCAATACCTGCAGGAGGCTGAGCAGTTGAAAGAAATAGAAAAAAAATGCATTTACCTGAGCTGCCAAATCTCAGCAGACGGTGAAATCTGAAGGGAGATGAACATTAAGGCCTGAGAAGCAAGCAATTCATCCTGATAGTTTTCAAAGGGCTGGTGCAGCTGAAAGATCAACCCAAGAACTAGATAGAAACTGTACAACAGCAGTGCTTGACAACAATCAAACCTGTCTGTAGGGCTGGTGATGGAGAGGTAGCCTGCTGAGGGGAGAGGAATCACTTTAGCTATGGAAAGTTCCCCAAAACTGCTTAGCGTTAAATAGTAGAAATTAACCAGGTGTGAGAAATTGGAAGAAAACAGGGCATGCCAGGTAGCAAAGACAAATGGAGTGAGAACTGTCTTCAGGTGGAGTACAGGGGAGTGAGATAACGCAGGGCTAAGAGAGTGTATATAGATACAGAGTTGGTTTTTCTGGTTTCTAGCTCCCAAAATGACATGGGCGATCTTGAATAAGTCACTGCCTGAAGCCCTGGCAGGATGAAAGGGTTGGATGACTGATTCTGCAGAATGATTTTGAGAGTCTGCCTCCACCCCAATAGTGAATTTACCATTCATTCATTTATCTATAAATTGGTTCATACCAATTTATTTTATAAATATCCTCAGACACAGTCCTTGGTGCTGGAGATAGTCCAGGAAACAACACAAAATCCCTTCCTTCAGGGAGCTTATATTCTACTAGGGAGACTCCACTTTCTAGCCCTGTGATCTGTTCTTCCTTTTTGTCTTTTATAAAAATGATATAATAATGTTTGCATTTCTTTATAATGCGAGTGTGAGAATTAATGAGAAATTCTCATAAGGCACAGCACAAGATCAGGCATAGCAAGTACCGAACAAATGTCAGAATTCTTACAATTGATGGTCTTATATCTATTTCCCATGCTCTGTGGGTGTTACCTTACTAGCAAGCAGATTTGGTGAGGCTACTCCCTTCTGCAATGTCTTTTTATGACTTAGAGCACAGATAAGCAAACTTTTTTTGTAAAGGTTTAGACGGCAAGTTTGGTAGGCTTTGTGGGCCGTACGTGCTCTGTCACAACCACTCAACTCTGCTGCTTTAGTGCAACAGCCACAGACAATTTGTAAATGAATGTACGTGCCTGTGTTCCAATAAAGTTTTATTTACCACGCAGGCAGTGGACTGAGACTGGCCCATGGGCTGTGGGTTGCCAACTCCGGATCTACTCTTGGTTCTGTGCCTGTATTAACTCTACCTATACTTTTTACCTAAGGAATCTGAGTTCTTGATGGCATTACTGAACTGCTGACCATGATGCCTCCCACTTTGGTACTTCTTTTTAAACAAGGTGAGTTGACTTTTTCTGTTACATGAAAGCAAAGGAGTCTTACCTTATTCAGTATTTAGGAAGGCCCAGCATTGTGCATTGACCATGGTAGATGTAATATACTTCCTTGTCTTTCCCATTAAGCAAGACGTTCCCTGACTGTGATCACCAGGCCTTAATCACTTTGGTATCGCCAGGGGCCAGCATAGTAATTTGCTCTGGGTGGAATCTTAATAAATATCTGCCTTGTGAGTTAATGACTCAGCTATAAGGCGCGATAATTTACTGAATGATAAAGGCACTGGACAACTTAGGACCTTTTCTTCTGAGCCCAATTTCTTTATCATTCATGGGCTTGCTGTTACAACTGCTTTGTTAATGTACAAGACCAGGGGTAAAGACCACGGTGACATTACAGACTTGAGTGCTAGTAACTCAAACTTTTAGTACACGTAAGCTGCAGTTTCTCAGAACTCAAGTGCTTAGGAGAGAGTCAGGATTTAAAACAATCATAATATGTTACATGAAATTGAAAAAGGACAGTTTTTTTGTTTGCTGCTGTTTTTTTTCTTCTTTTTTAGGTTTTTAAAAGGACTCCTACTACCAGGATTCTGTATAAGAATATTCATAGGTGAGTATGCTTTGTAGAGACCTGGTTTCCTGGCAGCGGATCAATGGCTACTGACATCCTCTCTTGAACTCTAGTATTTGGGCGAACAAAGGTGGTGTCAGCCACCAAAGAAGCAAAGTCCAGTTGGGTAGCACACAGCAGCACCCACTTCCATGCTGGTGAGAGTGCAGAACAGTAGCTGACCCTTCTGATTTACTGGCCACTGTGAGAACAGACCTCAGGACAGGCAGTAAATTAAGCGCAATCCTGCACTCACAAGATTGTATTTTATGGCTTCCTGAGCGTGACAGGCAAAGCCAATAATAACAACAATTATTCATAGAGCCGAGTGCTGCGTAAAGTCCATTACAAATATTCTCTCATTTAATCCCCACAACAGCACTAGGATGTAGATATTTTTGTCCCTATTGTACAGATGAATCAGGTGAGACCTAGGTTAGGTCTGTTAATGTACTTATGGTCACGTAGCTAGAGACAGTTATGTGTGAGCCTCTCTGATTCCAGGCTAGTGTTCTGTTTCACTAAGGCACTCCTGACATGGAAATTCAAAGAGAGAAGTCACTTCTGATATCCTGTTTTCTTAGGAGAACCTGGATGTGGTCTCACCTCATCAATCACCATTTAAGAAGGGAATCAGAGGCTGCAAGTTGTTCTTCAGTTATAAAACCCAAGGGGTACAATTAATAGAGCCAGTGGACATTTGGTGCTATTGCTAAGAGTATGCAACCCTTGTCTCCTCCTGAGCCTGGGAGGGAATAGAGAGAAAAGGTAGAAAAGGGAGGACTGTGAGATTTATATTCGTTTTTCTCAAATGAAGGCAATTCCTATAGGGAGTCAGTTATGAACCTGGTTCTGCCTTAAGTTCAAATGAATGGCATCCCTAATCTGCACTTGGCTTTAGGGCCAGGATGTCACACACAGGCACCCAGATTTGCATGTCTGAAGAGCACAGTGGAACCCACACGGCCACATTATGTTAACTAGCTGCTACCCTGGAGTGACCGCAGGGGGGTTGCTGTGTATTGAAATGATATTAATGACCTTGAATCCCCAAAACATGGTAAACATGTAGATCACAATCATAATGTAAACAAATTGAGAAAAACATGTTTTAATAATAAGACATTACAAAACCAGGCATTCATGTGAAGATGTGGCATGGACTCACTCGATGCCTGACAGAGGGACACTCCCTCTATAAGGACACTACAGACCAGACCTCTGAGGCCCTCAGGGGAGCGACATCGAGGCAGACTGACACCTGGTTTCTCTGACTCCCAGCTCCAATGCCCCTGCTCTGCGGCAAGGCTTGCTGCCACCCTTGCTGCTGTACTGCAAACAATGCCTCCTACCTATGGCTTTGGACCTTCCAATGATGCCTTGTCGGACCAGGTCCTGAGACCTCTTACTGAAGGTACCTGCCTGCCTTGTGTCAGCCTTTGAGCCAATGGGCTTGAGGGCCTCTGGTGTGCTCCATCTTTAAATGTGTTATGTGCCCTTGACCTGGTTGCTGTGTATTGATTATATTGGTGGCTTACAATTAAGAATTGAGCATCCAAACTCTAATTGCACAGAATCTGCTTTCAATATGCGACACTTACACAATAGTGGTGAAGAACGGGAAGTGGAGAGCATGATTTACCCTATCAGTAGCTTTTGTTACTGGAAAGCTGTTGGGAGACAATTTTCCATTAGGTGTCTCACATTTCTGTGCATCTTGTGAGCAGAGGCAATGACTATCTTTTCAAGAATGTTCATATAGTAAAAAACTTTGGAAGATAGAGATAGTATCTCCCTCTAGAACAGAGGATTGGTTCATTTACTATCCAGTACAATAAAGGTTGAGTCCCTCTGGATCAAAGTTCAGGCATGTTTGCTTGCAGTCCATTATAAAAGATTCGGGTTTCCTATGCTTGGCGATCCTCAACTATGAAGCAAAGCTACTATGTGTTAAGCATCCATGTTTGCCACTTTGCACCAACTTATGGGGCCTTGGGAGGAACAGAAGACTGATGGCAACATGAAGCTCCAGTTGCTTGCTGGGCTGTGAGTAATAAAGTCTTTTGTCTTTACCCCAGAAATCTCATGTCTTCTGCCAGGTTAATTAGTAAGCTTGCAAGTAGGGTGAAATCTCATGCCCTTCATAGTTGTTGATAAAGTCCTACCAACCTACAATGCCACAAAGTCCTGGACTGTCTTAGTGCCGAATTTAGATAAGTACAACCCAAGCAAGTGTCTCATTCTTTATATTTCTTGCTTAAACATCTTCTTTTTATGGAGGTAGAGGATACATAGTCCAAAGCACTTTAAAACACTCTTTCCTACCCCTTGACACTCTGAAGCTCCTGCAGCTGCTCATTCTCTTAAACCAAAATGAAAATTGCCATATTGAAGTGCCATGTTACACCTGCCATCTTGTCTATTTTGTATGACACCTACCGTTTGACCACATGCTCAGGACTATTGCCTCCACTCCCATCCCATCCCATACACACCTCAAGCAGCTCCTTGGAGACTGTGGTCTTTCTTACATTTGGCTTTTTCTCTTGAGAACTGGCCTTTAGTATGTAAGGGCTTTCTGTCTTCTGAGATGTTAAGCTGGCTATTTCCAAATGTGTTGTTATAAATAGGAGAAGGAGGAAGATGGGGTTTGAACCCTTTACATGTGATTGATTTTTATTCTGTCATTACAGCCTTTTATTAAACTCTGCTAACTCTGTAACATCTTGTAGGTGATGATGTTATCAATGTTATCACCTGATGGTTAAGGACAAGTGTTCTGTGTTTTGATTCTATATTTGGGTTTGGTCCCTAGTTCCATTGGATAGAATTTCTTTTTAACAGCTCTTATTCCCATGGAGTTTATAGAAGCTTTCTCAGCTGGTTCAGCAGGACGGTTAATTAGCGCAGTCACCTCAGCTGTGCTGACATTGGTTGCCGATACCAGCATAAAACCAGAAATGTTTTGGAATGATGGGCTGTGTGAACTGATGCCAAAAGAAGAGCCATGCTGCCGTTTTCTCTTCTGTTCAAAATATGTTTAATTGTAGCTCTTCTTCCAAAGTACAGATAACACTAGTGATTAAAAAGAAACAAAACTGGTATTATAGCAAGCCAGATAGGAGATAATCACTGGCCATTAAGCAAAATTTATTTCCAGAGACAATATAGAGTTGTATGAGTTTGTAAGCACAAAATAATGTTATTTTTATCTTGCATCCAGTTCCACATATGGCAATCCTGCTGAGCACTGTGACCAGACAAAGTTGAGGGACTTGTTACAGTGAGTTTATTAGCTGTCGTGGGACCTTGTTCCATTTAATTTGTGCCAGGAGGCCGCTATATGCAAATTACTAACATAGTGCAGAATTAGTTATAAAACAAATATCAGGATAGAATGGGGAGCTGTCTCCATATTCTGCTAGAAGTATCTCAATGGTATATTTCACCCTATTATTTTTGGAGATATGTTAAAAATTCGTTGTTGTGCTCTCTCATTGAAAAAGAAAATGTTTTTGGTATTTTAGATGAAATTCAGGCCATAGAAATTAATGTGCTGGGCAAATCATGTGAGGTGCCACTTTGAGAAGTCTCAATGATGGCCTGTCTTTTGCCAAGCAGCTGGTGGCTCCCTACTGTAGCCTGCTTTGCTCTGTACTATTTGACTTCAATATATTGGACTGGAGATTGGCACCTCTCCTAAATATGTGCTTTTGACCGACCCAAGGGCACTCACTGCCCAATAGGGGTACTTTTTGGTGAAAGATGACTGGCAAAATCAGGCACATGTTCACTCTGGGCTTTTTTATGCAACACATTTTGAAAGAGTCAGCAGATAGTAGAGTCATACTAAAGATGAGAGACACACAGGAAGAAAATAAATCAGCAAAAGCTCTAAGTGAAAAAAAAGTAAAGCCATTTGTTAAAGAGAAACAAAGTAGAGGGGACGTGACTGACGGGTTTAGGATCTGCAGATGCTGAGTCCTGGAGCAGCCGTCTTCCCACGATGATGGACTGCTGGGCAGGAAAGCCAGGCACGATTGAACTGAGAAGTTACCAGCAGACCGGGTCACAAACATTTGCTCGGGAATTTGGTAGTGTGGCTTTTATTTCCCAAGTATTTCCAGAGGCTTGCTGAGATGTTTTCCTCCTGTTCCTCCTTTTCTCTCTGCATCCATTCACTGAAACACCATGGACTTGCATAGCTGATGGTGCATCTGATCATCATAATACAAGAGTGCCTGATGAACACAGGCCTAACTGTTCAAACCAGCAAGTGCAATCCTAGCTTTACAGTAACAAACAATCATTTTTTGCACCATTTTGTGCCATCGCAGAAGAAAGACCCTCAATCAACCACAAAAACGATTAGTCTCTACATCTGGGACAGAAGAAGACCAGGCAGAGAGCCACGTTGAAGCAAACTAACAATAAGACCTGCATTTTCCTGTGACCTCCAGTCCCTCTTTGGAATTGATGGTCATATTTGTATGTTTCTAGGCAGATGTTTCGTGGTATAATTGAAATATCCCTAACAATCTCTCCGAGACTTCAGCTGGTGTTGCCGTCTCTTCAGACAGGCAAAAGCAAGTGCAAGTGAGCTCATGGTTGACGTTTTGTCTTGCTGTACTGGTCACAGTGGGGCATCACCGGCATCTTTGAGGAAACAAGGTTTATTTGCTTTGGGGAAATGCGGTTCTCATTCTTACTAGTGTCCTGCATTCCAAAATGAAATTAAAGCAGTGCCCTTGTTTTCTTATTCTGAACTGAGAAAGCTTTAATGATTTAAAGAGTTAAGCTAAGAAGTTATTTACACTTTTCTGTGGAGAGAGTGTGTGTGAGGGGTCAGGAAGAGACATGGTAAATGTCAATGAGTGTAGCTCTATTCACGTTTTCCAGGCTGAATAGAAAATTTCCCAGGCCAGCGTGTTTTGAAAACTCTGAAGCTGCTTTAAATAACTCCTCATGGTTCTGCAAAGTTTTACACATCTCAACTACTCAGTCAATTGCAGTTTAAGTTGAGTACACAAAATATCCAAACTTTTTGTCATTTCTCTCCTAAAGTGAAGTGTGCCATTCCTTTTCCCCTCACTGGTAGTTTAATGCTCAATAAATTATTTAAAATTACAAAGTAAACAACATGCAGACATGGTCTAACAACTGGACTCCTGTCCCGCTTTAAAAAAATTGTTCAACAATTATCAATTGAATGCTTGCTGTGTACTAGGTACTGGGCTCAATGCCTTGCCAACTGAAACTTCAACAAGAAGAAAAGTTCATTTATCTGTGCACAGACAGAGCAACTTGTTTATTGGGCTACATAGGAGATGTTGATCCTTTGGTGAAAAGAATCTTCCCAAACCTTTGAGACACATTATTTTCTGTATTAGCTCATAGGAGGTCAAGTGGAAGAAATTATTCAGACACAATCTCTGACCTCAAGGATCTTTTATTCTGTTTTCCCTGTAACAATAATGAGGTTGTAATATCAATGATATTGATGATTCAGAGCTGGCCAAAAGTTAACTGGCAGGTGAGGGAAATAATGCAACATGGGTCATACTAGATTTCTTTGATACAAATCTCCCTTTGTCTAGCAAAGGAAACTATGGAAATTCTGCTTCTGTTTCCTGGAATCTACACATCAGTCAGGGTTTTAAAGACCTCTTGCTTTCAAAATAAAGAGCTGAAATCAATGGCTCAAAAATGGCATTCATATTATGATGTCAAAGACCATTTCACATTTTCATTGTCTGATTGAAGCCAAACTGCAACTGAAATTTACATTTGAACAAATTAAAATCGACATTACTTATACATTTTGGATTGATTTAAATTAAATTCAGGAAGTGGCCATATATATTTGCATGAAAAGGGAAAGTGAGCAAAATACAAACTTTTGTAAAGATTGTTTTCCTATTTTGACATGGAGGAAGGTCAGTACTAATGTATACTTTGGTACATGTGCATTATGTGCATTTACCTTGGATCCATGTTTTTAAAAAATTAGTTTCTCAAATGGATCCACATCTCAAGGAAAGGATAGCAACATTGCATTAAACTGTGGACTTTTGGGGAGTATTTTGCTTAAAGAAACACTTTTCTATGAGAAGTGGCTGTTCAACAAATGTTGACGGACTGAATAAAACCACTGCCTAGGAGTAATTATTTGGTAATGCTTTGCACTTAAAGAATGCATTTCCTCTCATGGACCCAAAGTGTCCCACAATGTGACAGGTAATTCAGTCTCAAAGCAAAGTGGCAGACCTGTATAATAGCTAGAATGAAGGGAGAGGACTAACTAGTTCATTACAAAACCAATGAATATAATTCACTCCATCAGTGAATATTGTACGCATGTGTCTCCTGGTATTGCTAAAGCCTTGCTTCTAAACAATCTGTCTCTGTCTGTCTATCTGTCTCTCTATCTGTCTATTTATCTATCTATGTTTTTGGGGGTGGGAGTGAGGGATAAAGATTTCATTATTGGTGTATGCCTGTCTTCCTGCTGTTTGCCTTCCTCATGCTGCCCTCTCTCCCTTTCTCTTTCTTTATATATGCTTGCTCTCTTCTTTCTTGCACCATGACCACTGTCTCCCACCCCCACCCCCCATTTTTTCCTTCTCCCCACCTCCCTGGCTGGGCCCCCTCTCTCCATTTTTCACATGTTAGCTCTCAGCCTCCGCCTCATATTACAGGAAAGCTCTGGCTCTATAAATGGCCTGAGGGACGGACAGGCTCACATTTCATTCTCCTGGAAATTTAGAATTACAAATTAATCTACAGGAAACAATTGCTTGAGCAATTTAAAACTGATGTGGGCAACAATCCACACAGCCCCCTTACAGGGGACGGGGAGGCTGGCATGATGGAGGGGCCTGGCTTGCTGCTATTGTACTCCTCTGTGCAGTGCCTTTTGGAGAACATGCTCATTTTAGTTTCTTAGAAAGGTTAAGTGAGGTAATTGAAAGTGTTTATAGCATTACTTTTCTAATATAGCTACATTTATTTTCAACTTGATGAAATTATCAGCTATTTAACAGCCTTTTGCTTTGTTTTGACTGCAGCGTTTTCATTTATACTTGAATGCAAAAGTGCCTGCTGCTGTGGTCCTGCTTGCTAGCGGGGGTGGGGACGTGGGCCATGGTGGGAAAAAGCTTAGACAATGTGATTTATATAAGGCAAACTCTCAGAAGGCAGATCCTGCTCTTGACTATTCAGAAATTACCACATTTAAACTTTATTTTTCTTCTTCCCTCTCTCCCTCCCTCCCTCTCTCCTTCCCTTCCTTCCTTCTTTCCTTCTTTACTTCCTTCCAAATTTAGAATCTGATGAAATGGTCATGCAAAAAGACCTCAAATCTGATGTATTTTACACCTAAAGAAAAGAGTTGTCAGTGCAGGCTAATGAGCATTCTTATACTTTTCTGGTTTATTCTGTTTTATTGTATGTGATATATCAGCAACATTTTAGGAAGTGATATAAAGTACTAATTTTATACAAAGATAGTTTTCTTTATTATTTTTTTTTAACTCTGAGTTAGAGTTGTCTTCATATTTTCTTAAGGAACCCATTGGTAGGGCCTGCTCTAATTATGATTAATTCTGAACTTTTCATAATTAGACTTCATTATGCAGTGTGTATGTTAGGTAACTTTTAAATTAATTTTTTATTAATAATAACATATTACTACTAGTATTAGTCTTAGTGATAATTAGTCTTTGTTGATATCTCTCCCATTCTTTATAACTCAACTCAACACGTGTTTAAAATCAGTCTACCATGATGAAGAAGCCAATCTGCTGGATATTTGTAGTTGGTGGGTGAAGAAGACAGGCCTGTCCTTGAGGACCATAATATCTCATGTGGGAAATATTCATTCATGCATTTGTTCACCCAGAATTTCTTGAGGGTTAGGGTCCATATGTGAAAAACACTGTGCTACACACTGTAGAATGCAAGAAAATTAGACACAGCTCCTGCATTTAAGAAGCTTGTCCTCTAGAAAGAGAAGGAGAAAAGGAATCCAATGACTAAAGTGTTAAAAGAATATGGCAATTAGAGTCTGAATGAAGTGGGAGCACTAAGGAAGGAGTGAATACTTATAACAGAAGGCTCATAGAAGTCTTCTGGCATTCCTGTGGAACTAGAGGAATGTGCAGGATGTCAATGAGTAGGGACAAGGGAAGAACACACCAGTCATAGCAAGAGGAAAGTGAGGGGTGAGAGCATGGCGAGTGCCCAGGATATGGTTAAGCATGGCTGGGAACATCATGTAGATGGAGTGGTATGCTGGAGAGAAGATTTAGAGGAAGAATTGGAAAGGCTGATTTAGCCTAGATTATGGAAGTCCTGGAATGAGTTGATGAGAAGTTTAAACCTTTCCCCCTAGCTAATGAAAGTCCTTGAGGTAATTGGAACAGAGTGTGTCATGGCATGTTGTTCTAACCAACTCATATCTCCTACCCTAGATTTGTTAAAGATGGAAGGAGAGTTAAAAAGAGGCAGGAAAATGTAATAGGATTTAGCAAGTATTCATCCATTTTTTTTTTTAAACCAAGGAATGTCTTGAAAAAGGAAAGCAGAATGTCTTATAATAATAATTGTTATAAATTCTAAACTTGTTTTCAATTTCTTTTTTATGCCATAATCACATGAATATCTTCATGCTTTTTTTCTTTTTCTCTTCCTTTCTCTACTGACAACTTCCCCTTTATTTGCCAGGTGGTGGCATTATCATCACTAACTTGTTTGGAACCCAGTCCCAGTTTCCTTAGGTCCAAAGTGCTCTTATTTGGCTAGAAGTGTGACAACATGACAGCCTAAGTTTATCATCACCAGGCAACTATTTTTGTTTTTTTCTTGGTTCTGTTGCTCTGTGGTTCTAATCTTCTCATCCTCCCTGGGAATTCTGACCCCCAGTTTAAGATGCACTGATCTTAACAGATGGGACACTGACCCTTTCAAGTAACCTATATTAGTACATGCCTCTGATATGAAATTAATAGCTCTAATCTTATTCTCTAATGGAACAGGCAGCTTATGAGACTCATTAGTCAACTAGCCCCTTTAATGACTTAAGCTTACCAAGGAGTACAAGGAATTTTAATTTCAAATTTAAAGCTGTGTTTCAAAAAACTAGCAAAATGTTTGCTGAATAGGCTGACATATCTTCAGTCATGGGTAAA
>PVKH010029118.1:0-12714 GCA_004027955.1 Chaetophractus vellerosus | reverse complement strand
GGACCACGGAGCAAGGGGGGCGTCGCGGTGGCCTCGGCCAGGTGTGTGCGCACGTGACGGGCAGGACGGAGCTGATGTGCCGAGGGGCCTTTGCCACGTGACTCCCGGGAACAAGGCTGGCAGGGCAGGTGGTGGCTGAGACCAGGAGGGTGCCGAGTCCTGGAGCTGGGGCTTGAGAGGCCGTGGAGGAGCTCAAGCCGTCGATGGACACAGTGGAATTTCTACTGCTGTCTCCCTTTGGACGCACTGTGACACGGAGATTTCCAGTCCACATACAACCCCCTAACTTCTTTACCCTCAAAACGCCCTTGAATCCTGGGTTTCATCTGGGCCTCTTTTCTTACTAGCCATGAGGGCAAGTTGAGTTCCATCCCCGAATCTTAGATTCTTCATCTCTGCAATGGGTCAATACTACCTACCTCTCAGAATAAATTAGCTAATACATGAAAAGCAGTGAGTGCAGTCCCCAGCACCTAGTAAGTGCACATTACGGGGTAGCCCTTAGTAGGTGCTTGACCTTGAGCCTTAGCTGACATGTCCTCCAGGACCCAGCCTGTGCATGGAAGCAGCCACAAGCCTCTACCTGGTTCCAGCTCCACCTGGATTCCACACGGGGGATCCCTGAGTAATACTTGTCTGTCTGTCTTGCAGGTGTCACTCCTGAGTCTGTCCCCTTAGTTCAGGAGCTCCTGGAATCTTCTCATGTCCACCATGAACGCATCTAATTTCCTGGCCGCCCTGCAGGCTCAGAATAGGAGCAAGCCAGAGGGCTTCCCCTTCAACTTCTCCGACCACTGCCAGGGATCTGTGGACCCAATGGTCTTCATCGTCACCTCCTACAGCGTCGAGACTGTCGTGGGCATCCTGGGCAACCTCTGTCTGATATGTGTGACCATGAGGCAGAAGGAGAAGACAAACGTGACCAACCTGCTCATTGCCAACCTGGCCTTCTCTGACCTCCTCATGTGCCTCATCTGCCAGCCGCTCACCGCCATCTACACCATCATGGACTACTGGGTCTTTGGCGAGGCCCTTTGCAAGATGTCGGCCTTCATCCAGTGTATGTCAGTGACAGTCTCCATCCTCTCGCTTGTCCTCGTGGCTCTGGAGAGGCATCAGCTCATCATCAACCCAACAGGCTGGAAGCCCAGTGTCTCCCAGGCGTACCTGGGGATTGTGGTTATCTGGCTCATGGCTGGCTTCCTCTCCCTGCCCTTCCTGGCCAATAGCATCCTGGAGAATGTCTTTCACAGGAACCACTCCAAGGCGCTGGAGTTTCTGGCAGATAAGGTGGTCTGTACCGAGGCATGGCCCCTGGACCACCACCGCACCATCTACACCACCGCCCTGTTCCTCTTCCAGTACTGCATCCCGCTGGCCTTCATCCTGATCTGCTATGTGCGCATCTACCAGCGCTTGCGGAGGCGGAGGAATGTGTTCCGCCGGAGCACCTCCAGCTCCCGAGCCCGGCAGACGAAGCGCGTCAACGGGGTGCTTGTGGCGATGGTGGCCGCCTTCGCCGTGCTCTGGCTGCCCCTGCACGTGTTCAACAGCCTGGAGGACTGGTACCATGAGGCCATCCCCATCTGCCACGGTAACCTCATCTTCTTGGTGTGCCACCTGCTTGCCATGGCCTCCACCTGCATCAACCCCTTCATCTATGGCTTTCTCAACACCAACTTCAAGAAGGAGGTCAAGGCCCTGGTGCTGACCTGCCAGCAGAGTGCTCCCGTGGAGGAGTATGAGCACCTGCCTCTGTCCACGGTGCACACAGAAGTCTCCAAAGGCTCTCTGAGTTTGAGCGGCACATCCAACCCCATTTAGTCAGGTCTGGGGCTTCTCCCTGCCACAGCCACTGCCAGGCTCTTTCATTTAGCCAAGTGGGCATGCTTCAAACTGTGGCACCCCAACATTTCTGGCTTTCCAGGGCCCAGGTGGGTTGGCAAGGGCCCACACTTGCAGCCTGGCATTCAGATGGTGCAGCCATCTGTTCCTGTAGTCATTCTGAGTCCAGATTCAACAGGTCCCAGTGTGCCTTGAAGCTTGAACGGATGCCAGAGCCGGAGATGGGCTGCTTGTACCAGGCAGGGTTCATTTTGGTAACTCAGCAACAGATACTAAGCCTGGGAAGCCAGGGATTCAACCTCCACCAGGGAGACCACGAGGCCACCGTGGGGTGAAGGAAGGAGCACTTGCAGTCAGAACTCTGGACTCTGGTCAGCCATAACCTCTGTGAGGCTCAGTTCCTGCACTGTAAAATTGGGAAATGCCTCCTTCTTTGTGGGGCTGCTGCAGGGTTTAGAGATGATGTTTGTGGATGGGCTTTGTAAGGGGTAACGAATTCTATGGATGCAAGACAGTGGGGTTCCTGGTTTATCACTAGCACAGTCGGCTGAAGAGCAGGATGGAGCCTTACTCCCCTCTGCAGTGGGAGAACCAGCTTGAGCTCCTGGAGTTCCATCCTGTCTGTCACTGTCCCCACCACCTTGTTTTGTAATACACCTACAAGTGTTCCTCATTGATGAGATGGTGCACTTCATGGGGGTGACAACTGTATTGCCACCTAGTTTGTATCCTTAATTCCTAGCTCAGGGAGAGAGCTCCAGGAGAGTTGGCCATGGAGAGCTGATGGTCAAGGTGCCACTGCTGAGCCTTTGGCCAAGGACAGGTGTGCTGTGGTCCAGCTGTGGGAGGGCTCAGCCGCTGCACCCACGTGCTCTCACCTGCCCTTCCTTGCCTCCCACGACCTCCTCAGCGTTGACCCCCTGCAGAGTCAAGCCCGTGACTCCAGCCTCCTTCATCCCATGCTCTGATTACTGAGTCAACTTGCCCCAGGAGATGAGCCACAGTTCTTCCAAAGCCTCCCTGAGACTTTGGGCATCCCAGGGGCCTTCAGTAGCAGTATGGTAGGGGGTTCTTGAAGTCTGGCTCAAAGGGGTACTGGGTGAAAGGAGCAGGGGTTCCCCTTCCTCCAGCTGACCAGAGAAAATGGAGAAAGGGCTCCAGTGAGTGCCATGGCCCCGTCTTCTGGCTGCTTCTGGCAGCTGAACCAGAGCCAATGCTTTATCTCTGTGTGGATCAGGCAGTCTTTCTTTGCAAGGAAAGAAATGTGAAGATTGCTCCTGGTCTACCTTGGATGGGACTCTGGACTGGCTTGGCTGCTCAGACCCACCCTTCAGCATGGTGGACATGGCTGGACCCACCATCGTTGCCCAGGGCAGGTGGTCAGGGTTCAGAGACCATGAGAGTCTTCTCTGGGCCCCCGGGAACTGGCTGTACATAGGAGATCAGGCAGTGGGAGATTGAGCAGCCATATAGGACCATATTTCTCACCCTGGGACCCTGACCTAGAGGCTGTGCAGCCAGTACCTAAGACCATGGCTCTTTGAGCCACCAGCTCCCTTTCTGGAGCTTTTTGTCTTGTTCCAGCTTGTGGTCACCTCTCCATTTCTCTTCCTTTGTTCAATCTTGTCCTGGCTTTTGGGCAGATTTGTTGAAGCACTCTCTTGGATGCAGCTCGCATTTGTTCTCTGATGCTATCTGCTGCTGGTTGCTCGAGGTAGCCAGCTGCCTGGGAAAGCCCAGCCCTGGGGACCCATCCCAGAAAAGTGTCATTGACAAAGTTCCCCTGGGACTCTGGATCCTGTGTACTTGCCTGGAGTTTGCCTCTCACCAGCAACCTGGATGGTGCTGAGATGCTGAGGACAAGGTTGCTTGAGAGTGGGCTTCTGGAGGAGGTGTCGGTGCTGGAACTGGGAGGACTCTGGAAGCCCCACTGAACATCTTCTGTGCTCCCCTGAGCTGGCTTAGGTTGACGTAGCCTGGCTGGGTGGCTGTGGCAGCACCCTAGGAACTTGCCCACATGAAGTGTGACCAGATGAACACCTTCAGCGTCACCTGGGAGCTTGTGAGAGCTGCAGCTTCTCTATCCACCCCAGACCTGTTGACTCCGAATCCTTATCAACATCTCCAGATTAACTGTGTGCATGGGAAAGTTTGAGAAGCTCTGCTCTAGGAAACCAAAGTCACACAAGTGAGCAGCTGTAGGTACCCACACGGGGACTCAGAGTAGAGCTTCCGAATCCTTGTTCTGGAGACAAACTGTCCAACTGCTGTTGAGGGAAGGGCGGATTTGGTTTTGGTGGTTTGTGTCTCATTTCCGGCCACATGCAGACATTTTTCATGAAACCTATTCATTTCTTTAATAAATATTTGCCATATGAATATTTTTCAGAGTCACATTCATGGTGAACATGCCTCTTTTTTTCTGCATCTTTCTCTTGGAAGTCATCTCATTGACGATTGTCCATCGTGCTGGATACCATTTGGGGCACCTGCTTAAGGGTTTGGAGAATGTGCCAGTGAAAACCTGTCCCTCTGGAAAAGTCTCTCTCTTTAGCTCCCAGAGGGGCCTTCTCTCATCCAGCAAATGGGCCCTCTGCCCAACTGTAGCAGAGGAGATGAACTTTGGGGTTTCTCCAAAAAAGACCGACTTGATACCCTCAGAGGGTGGAAAGCCTCATCGAAGCCTGGTGGTGAGTGCGGAAAACCTGACTAACTTTGAGAAATGAAGTTGACTTGTTTTTCCATAATGAAAGTGATCATATTCATCCTTGAAAATATGCAAAATATACCTAAATAAAATGACAAAAGGAAATCACCAGTAGTTCCACCTCCCAACGGTAATCACTGTTTACCTTTTGGGGAGTTTTTTCTTTAGTTTTTCTATGTAGAGTGTTAGATTTAAAAAAAAATGGTTGAGAGGATACTCTCTTTGTGTGTATATTTAGGTTAATGTTCAGGGATATATTTGGTATCTTGCTTTTTCCCTTAGCTTTTTAAGAATTTTTATTCATGCATTCATTCAACAAATATGTCAGGCATCCTGAGGTGCTGGGGAGATAGTGGTAAATAAGATAGACCTTGACCCTCTTCTCATGGGATTTATAGTCCACTGACAAGCTATATCCTGGATTCTTAACCACTATCTAATGTGGCATATTTAGATGTTTCTAGACCTATTGCATAAAGGACTATGATGAACATCTATGCAGAGAACTTATTCTGTATTTGGGATTATTTCCTTAGGAGAGATTTCCAAAAGAAGTGGAATGAAGGTATTTTTCAAGTCTGCTAAATTGATTTCCCAGGAGGCTGGAACATTTTGCGCTCTGGAATAGGCTTATGAGAGCACCAGTCCCATCGTCCCCTGGCCACTGGTGAGGCACAGTGTGAACAGGAAGCCCTCACTGTCACCAGGTCCTGTCCCCTCTCATCTGCTCAAGAGCATCAGGCAACAGCATCAGTCTCCTCTGTTCCCCTTTATGCAAAACTTGTTGAAAGTCCTGTCTGATCTTGATGCCTCCGCTTCCTCTAACTCCCATGCTCTTCAGATGTGCTCTTGCCCAGGCCACCAGTGACCACCATGTTGCCACATCCCAAGGCCAATTCTCAGTCTCATTGCGTGCGATCCATTGGCAGCATTCGGCATGGTTGACCCCTCCCTTCTTCTTGAGCCATGTTCTGCCGGTGGCTTTTTCAGGACCGTCCTCGAGGTTCTTCCCCTGCCCCCTCCCCCAGGTGCTCCTTCTCAATTTCCTTCTCTAGGCTCTCCTCATCGCCCTGGTCTTGGAACATTGGAGTCCCCAGGCAGCCAGGGAGCCCATCTACACTCATTCCCCAGGTGAGCTCTTCCAGTCTTGTGGCTTTAAACACCATGATACTTGGATGCTCCAAATGGGAATCTCTGGCCTGGACTTCTCCTTGAGCTCTAGATGTGTATATCCAATTGCTGGTTTGCCTTTACTTGGACATCCAGTTGGCATCTCAAACTTGGCATGTTCTCAACCAAGTTCCTGATTCTCCTTCCCCTCCTCCTTCCTCAGTCTCCCCGCTTAAGCTTATGACACCTCCCTCTTTTCATTTCCTCAGGCAACAATCTTTCAGATCAACCTTCTTTCTGCACCCCACATCCAATCCAGCCATGAGTCCTATCAATTCTACCTTTACAATCTACTCAGAACGACCACTTCTTGCCACCTCCGGCACTGCCAACTGGTCCAATCCACCACCATCTCTCCCAAGATTACTGTAGTGGCCTCCTCTCTGATCTCCCCAATTCTGGCCTTGTTCCTCTTCAACCTATTTTTCAGGCAACAGCCAGATGCACCCTTTGGAACCTGAGTCAGATCCTGCCATTCAAAACTCTCCGTCGACTTTCCACCAAGCTCAGAGCAAAATTCACACACAGTCTTTGGCCTGCATGAGCTGACATCCGCCCCTCTGACCTCTCTTCTTACCTCTTCCCCTCACCCACTCCTCTGCAGCAGTGCCGGCTTCTCTGCTGTCTCTTGAACACTCTGAGATTGCTACTAACTTGGCCCTTTGTTTCCTTCACCTTGAATGAACTTTTATGAGAAGATTATGTCCTCAACCGCCCTGTAAAAACACACTCCCCTCACTCTCCATTCCTTTCCGTGATTTACTTGTGCTGTAGGACTTTGTAGGTTTTTTTGTCCTGGATTCCACAACTGGTGTGTGACCATGAGCAGCCGGTTCCCTTTTCATCTTGGTTCTGGTTCCTCACTTGTAATGACTGACTGCCATTTATTTAGCAACCCCAAAACTATGGTAGGCATTTTATATACATTACTTCCCCTTAACCCTGAGATTAGGTGGATAAAGAAAGAGATGAAATAATTTTGTCCAAGTTTGCAAAAGGAGTCTAATTTGGAACCCAATCTGCTGGATTCCAAAGCTCATGAACTGGACTGTTGTAGCATGAAAGAAGGTTGACCAGATGACTCAAAGTTACCTCCCCAGGTTTTAACTAGAGAATTTGAGCTTTATGGGCAATAGAGAGGCAATGAAGGATTTTAAGCAGAGAAATGGTATGGTGAGGTTGCAACAGGCTTTTGAGTTTTCCTTTTATTGGGGAGTGCAGTCCTGGGGAACAGGAGTGAGAGACATGGGGGGATGAGACAGGAAAGAGTGGAGAGTAAGTTCCAGGCTGTGCGATAGAGCTGGCTGCTTCTAGAGGTAGCGGATTATGCAGTCTTTTGGAACTGGCCCCCGAGAGAGTTGTATACTGTCTCAGGACAGTCGGTCTGGAGGGAGAAAGAGGAAATAATTTATTCTTTGGCTCCCGTATTCTCTTGGTCAAAGCTCACTCCACACTTGTGGGTTGTCTGTTCCCAGACACTGAATAAGGCTGTGATGTCAACAGAGCAGCTCCAGGGTGGGAGGTGAGCTCCCTGTGTGGGGTCACACCTGCTTTACGCTGGCTGGAGCCCTGCAGAGCTGGAAGCTGCAGTGGCTTCTGGGACAGGGCAGGAGGGCCGAGGAAACCTGAACAGGTAGGGCAGAGAGGGGTCTGGTGTGGGGTCAGAGTGCCGCTGGAAGATGGGAAGGGAGATCGGGGGCAGGGATACCATTCGGTGTGAGATACCATGTTGGTCGTGCCTCTTAGTTGCTAGTGACAGTCCCCAACTCAAACTGGTTATGATGAAAGAGGGCTGGGGCTGTCCAAGGGAGTTCTTTGACTTAAAGCTTCATCCAGGGATTCAAACAATGTCATCACGGCTCTCCTCTCCCTCTCTTCCTACTTCTCTCTCTAATCCCTTGGTTCTGCTGGTCTCTGCCTGGCTCCAGACAGACTTTCTGCACATAGCAGTAAGAGGCCCCCACAGCTCCAGCCTTGCCTTGGACCTCGTGATACAGGAGAAAAAGGACATATCTTTCCGTAACTATCCAGTTAGAACTCTGGGGGAGGAGTCAGAGTAGCCCATTCCTGAACCTTGGCCGTGGTGTTGAAATATTTTGGTCAGACCTAGGTACTTTGGCACCCCTGGATCAGGGTGGTGGGGCCAGTCCCACTTGACCCCCAAGGATGTGACAGAATTGTCACAACATGGGATAGAGGTCGTCCCGCAAAGGATGTGATGCCAGGCAGGCAAAAACACAGATGTGTGGCTACCACTGGAAGTGGGAGTGGGCTTGGAGAGGGAGGCATGAGTTGGAAAGATACTTAGGGGCCGAATAGACAGGATGTCTTTGGTGTGCATGTGGAGGGTGTGTGTGAAGGTGATTTCCCACCCACCTGGGAAAGCAGGTTTGCAGGTGGGGGTAAGATGTGGGGGAGGGGGAAGAGGGAAGTTTATTTTTGGATATGCTGAGTTTGCGGTATTTTGGGGCATGCGGGTGGATGGTCAGAGACACGTGTCTGATACTCTAGAGAGAACTTTGGCCAAGGGCCTGACCACACTGGGCTAAGGGGCAGGGCAGGGGCTGGGGAATAAGCCAGAGCAATTCCAGTTTCCCAGAGCTGGATTTGGTAATAGGAACACTGAGATCAGCAAACAAGTTGGGGTCCTGAGACACCGGGAGTCACTGTGTCCATGAAGGAGGCCCTGGTGGGCAGTGTGGGGCCTCGGTCGGGAGATCATTTTGGGGTAAGCCAGGCAGAAGAGCTCTTTTCTTGGGCTGAGACCAGAGATGGTGACAGGTAAGTTACCTTTCACCTGTGTTCTCCGCCCTGCCTTCTGACGAGAATCAAGGTCCGCTTCAAGGTCAAGTTTCTTGGGTGGAAGATGGGACTTACTGCCTTACAGGGAAACAATGATGATTGAAAAAAACATTGAAAAGACCTGGAAATTCCTCAGAAAAGAAATCTTTCCTTCTTAGACCCTGCTGAGAGATGGTCTGGGGTGGCAGAAGACGCAGAGGTCACCTCTCCAACTTAGGTGGGTCATGGTGCTCGGACAGACACCCTCAGTGTCAAGGCCCTTGGCCTGCTTCTCCCCAGGGGACCTCTTCACGGTTCTCATGGGTCCTACAACTGCTGCAAATAAACAGACGTAGACCAGGATGGGCTCCTGGGTCCTGGTGCTACTGGGAAAGGGTCTGCCCAGCGTGGTAAGATACCTTTTTGTCAACGGCAGTCAGGCACCTCTGGGTAGCTGAGTAGCGTCTGCTGGGTGGATTTGCCAATGAACCACAGAGCAGGAGGGCGCTTGCAAGTGTGGCCGCACAATCGTGGTCCTTGAGGTTTCCCGCTGTTTAAATGTCAGCACTTACTTGAAACTAATTCCTGCGGAACGCTGGAAAGTTTATCAGTGTGATTGGGTGCCGGCACAAAGCTCACTTAAAACACATTTACTTTCGTTCATAAAGCTGTTAATGGGACATTTGATTAGTCATTCTTTTGACTGCCAAGGAAACCATAGTGAAAATAAGGCACACATTTGGAACAAAGAACTCCACCATCTGGGGGAGAACCCTGTGATAGCTATATCTCCCTGCCAGATAGCAGCTTTCTGTTGCCACCTGGTAAATGTCATGTCAGCTCTCTCTGAACTTTATGACTATGGTGTGGCTGTGACTCCTACCTAGTTTGGGTCTACAAAGGATTTCCCACAAGAGAAACCCCCCTTTTCCTACCTTTGCCTTTATGGGACCACCTCCTTGACCCCCATACCTGTGGCAGGCGAGAGGCTTGTTCCTTGAATTGGCAGCTTTGAGCACCTGTCCTTCCCCTGGGTTCCCGGGCCACTGTCAGAGCATGCTGCCATTTGGTGGGCAGGGGGCCCTTGGTCATAGCCTGGGGGAGAGATACTACAGTACATTAACTGTCCAGAGGCAGTGGCCTCTATCCACCTTTGGTCCAGTGTTTAACTTTAAAACAGCTAAATATAACATGAAGAGTACTATATGGAAAGGGAGATTTGTAGAGCAAGATGTGAATAAGTGTATCACCTGGGTATAGAGTTAGACTCCCCACTCTCTAATCCTTAACTAGTCTCCCTGTATCCTAGCATCCTGCCTGTCGGTCAAACCATGCCATTTCTCCATCTTGATTTCTGGCCTTCCAGAATCTGGACTAATGGTCCATCTTTCCCTTTCCCTGGACAACAAACACATGACCTCTTTCATGGTTGGCTATTCCTTTTCCTGAGTTGACCTTTCAGACATTCAACCTTTTGGACCTTTCAGAGGCCCCAGTGGGCCTCCCTCCGAGCCTTCTGTGTCTTGAATTGTTGCTCAGTCTTATCTGCCAGTAGGTTTTCTGTTCAAGTGCGAGTCTGAGCTTCAATTATTCCTAAACATTTTTATCATTAGGTACAAAAGAGGCAGAGTAAAGTAGTGGAAGGAGCATAAGCTTTTGGGTCAGGCAAACTGACTTTTTTTTTTTTGGTTACATATCCCACCCCCCTTCTGCTTGCTCTTGCTGCGTGTCCACTCTTCTGTGTTCCTCTATGTCTGCTTCCCGTCTCCCCCCGTCTTTGCGGTGACGCGCCGAGTTGGCCCTCTGCGGAGGCGGCTCACTCCATTCGTGGGTGGCTCCATTCCGTTTTCATGGGCGGCTCCGCTCCATGTTTTGCAGGCAGCAGTGCTCCGTGTTTTGCGGGCTTCATGGGTGACTTTGCCATGCCCGTGAGGGCTCCGCCCTGCCTGTGGCGGCTTTTTGCCTTGCTCGTGGTGGCTTTGCCCCGCCCATGGTGGCTTGCCTTTCTCAAGGCCGTCTACCTGCTTGGAGAGGTCCCTGGGAACCGAACCTAGGGCCTTCCATGTGGTACACTGGTGCTCTTATCCACTGAGCTATCTAGCCGGCCCCAAACTGACTTCTTATGAGGGTCAGACCTGGGGAAAGAAAGATGCATGATCTTTCAGATTCTCAGTTTTAGCGTCTGCAAACTGAGGATAATGGTACAATGTCATGACTAGATGAAAAGCCTTCTTAGATGGGTTTAGACCAAAAGGAGAGGTCACTTAGGCTCCTGGAATCCAAAGAAGGGTTGGACAACAAAACCGTGGGAAGGCTAGGGAAGAAACCAGCAGTTTCCAAGTCACCCATGACTTTTCAATTCCAATTTAAAGCATCCTGGCAAAGGATTCTAACTGGTCAGGTTTGCTTCAGGTGTCAGACCAATCAACGGGGCCAAGGAGAGATAAGTGCTGTAAGATCTTGACACCTCTGTCTTTAGCCATGTGGTTTAAGGGTGTGGTAGGGAAAGAGGTGGTTCCCAGGAGAAAGGAGAGGTGCTGGCAGGAATACCATGGATAGCTCATGGAAATGTTGAAAGGAATTAATGAAGCAGTATCTGCATAACATCTGGCATTTTGTCCATGGTATGCATAGGCACCACTTGTCCGTGCTTGATAATAATGACAATAATAGCATCTAATGTGCCAAACACTTTATCAGCTAGGAAAGAGAAAGCACATCAGTCATTTTAATAGACAGACTATAACACACAATGTTGTTAACTAGATATAAAATTGTTAACTGGGTAACAGAAATGGCGAACATGAGGAAGTGACTGCAGGAAGAGGGCTGAGGAACAAGGGAAGAGGTTGGAATTATTAAAGCTTGGAAGCTTTGAGGATGGACAGGGCCTTGCTGGTGTCTGCAAGGGTAGTGCCATGAGGCTGGCTCTAGAGGTGTTGGAAAACCTGCAAACTGGATCCATCTGCTTTTATGGGAAGGAGCAGCCACTGCTGGGATGAGGAAGCATCACTACCTTTGAGGTGGTGCTTGAAGGAGGAGGCAGCAGACAGGGAGGCAGAATATAGAAAAGTGTGTTTGGAGCTGAAGGAGAATGATTAGCCTAGTTACTGGCACAGCACAGCTCACACAAGACCTTATTAGAGCAGTCTGCTCAAGGTCGCGGAGCTGATATGCGGTGAGCCCTGCACTGAGACCCCTGCTCTGCAGCCTCCTTCCAGCATCACCGAAGCCTTGAACGCTTCCCAGAGCCCAAAGCAAGCTGGACTATGAGGCACAGGAAGCTCACACGTGTTACTTTCTGATAAGTTTGTCTCCCATTGGGATGCTTTTCCAGGGATGGGCATCTGAGCCCCTTGTTGCTACCTGCCATCAAGCGTGTTTCTTTGGGATGTGTGATCATTCTGGAATTTCTGAAGGCTTCTGGTAACCTTAGGAGAGGAAATACATTTCTTACCTGGATCTTACCGGACTCTCTTCTTATCTTTGTGGCTATGCTTTGAAAATACTGGTACAGCACTTGTTGGGGTCCAGAGGCTTCTAGGCTTACCCCATCCCTCCCTTGTGTGGTGGAGGTTGGCCATTTGGGCTCTCTTCCCTGGGCACTCCTGGAAACTGGGTCTTCAGATTTCCTTGACAGTGCTCTCCTGTCAAGGACTCTTCAAGTGAATTTTTTAGCTAACACAGCTCTATAAACTGTCCAATATGGAAGCCACTAGCCACATGTGTCTGTTGAGTACTGGGAATGGGGCTAGTCCAAACTGAGGTGTGCTGTAAATTACACATCAGATTTCAAAGACAGCACCCAACCCCAAAGAATGCGATGTGTCTCATTAACAATTTTTATACTGATTACATGTTGAAGTAATATTTTGATATATTGGGTTCAATAAAATATAATATTAAATTAATTTCACCTATTTCTTTTTACTTTTTAATATGACTACTAGAAAATTTAAAATGACGTTTGTGGCTCCCATTATACATCTATTGGACAATGTTGCTCTAGAACATCTCTCTGTTAGTCTCCCCCCACTGACCCCTGTTCCAGCAGGTAGCGTGTGGGGCCCCAGGCCATTTTCCCTTGCTTGCTTAAGGAGTTTGATGCCCTCACGTCATTTGCCCAGCTCTTCACTTTGGCTTGCAAAGGGAAGTTTCCTCTCACTCACAAGGCAAACTTGTGACAAATAAGGGGATTTGTGTTTTTTTTT
>PVKH010029117.1:0-12715 GCA_004027955.1 Chaetophractus vellerosus | reverse complement strand
CAGAGCCCAGCTCCCAGAGCTAAGCTGTGAGCAACCAGGCATAGGGCGTGTCTCTTTCCACACCTCCTCTATCAGTCTCGGCTGCTCTGCTTTCTACCCTGGTTCAGGTGCAAGCTATCAAGCATATGGCTCATCTCTCCCCGGGCCTCAGCTCTTTGAACCTCTGAGGGGCGTCTCTCTTTGAGCTCAGCTGTGGGCAAACCTGGAGTCCTTCCTCTCACCTGCAGGATTAAATACAATGCCTCCATTTTTCTCTGTTTGTCTCTCTCTGTGTCTCCATTTATATCAGACCCAGCAAGAGGGTGGAAACCCAAGCTGGCTCAAGCCTCACTGATGTAGTCCAATCAAAAGCATCTCACACCCACAGGAATAGATTCCTTTAAGAACATAATCTTTTTCTTTTTTGGATTCATAAAATAACTTCAAACTGTTATACCTTTGTTCTTTATTTCTTCATATAGCTTCAAGTTACTGTCTAGTGTCCTTTCATTTCAGCTTGAAGAATTTCCTTCAGCATTTGTTGAAGAGCATATCTACTAGAGGCAAACTTCTCAGATTTTGTTTATCTGGGAATATCTTAATTTATCCTTCATTTTTGAAGTTTTGATGGATATAGGAATTCTGGTTGACAGTTGTTTCTTTTTTCTTTCCTTTCTGCGCTTCAAATATGTCCTCCCACTGCCTTCTGGCCTCCCTATTTTCTTATAAGAAATTGATTTTAATCTTACTGGTGTCCTGTGTATGTGATGGGTAGCTTTTCTCTTACTGCTTTCAAGATTATGTCTTTGTTTTTTTATTTTGGTCATTTGATTTTAATATGTCTCAGTGCAGAGCTCTTTAAGTTTATCCCTCTTAGAGTTCAGTGAGTTTCTAATATGTGTAGAACCATGTCTTTCATGACATTTTAGAAGATTTTGGCTATTTTTTGTAGTTTTTAAAAATTCCAGACCTCTTTCTCCTCTCCTTATGGTGACATGCCTTTATAATCTTTTGTCAAAGATCCACATGTTCCTGAGGCTTTATTTTCATCTGTACTCTCTGTTTTGTTCAAATTGTTTAAATCTTATTCTGTCTTTCAGTTCAGTGATGTTTTCCTCTGTCATCTCTATTTTCTGTTGAGCTCATATGTATTTTTTTATTCCAGCTATTGTATTTTTCAGTGTGAAAATTTCCATTTGGTTCTTCTTTATATTTTCTATTTCTTTGCTGACAATTTATATTTCCTTGCCTAGACTCTCTGTTTTCTCATTTGTATCAAGTATTTTCCTAATTGAAACATTTTTATGACAGCTTCTTCAAAGTGCTTGTCAGACAATTTTAACATCTTTGTTACCTGGGTGTTCACATCTTTGTTTCATTCAGTTTGAAATTACCTTGATTCTGGTTATGATAAGTGATTTTCTGTTGAAATATGGACATTTGGAAAGAAGTTCAGGTTTCCCACTTTACCTCCAGCTATACCTTTCTGCCTGGAAAGAATAAGAATGTCATTTTTCTGCTACCCATGTGGCTTTCATTGACATCATAGTAGGGGGTTTGGACTTTTTACTGCTGGTCTGTGTTAAAATTCTTGAATCTTCACTGAGTCTTTTCTGAAACTGCCTTAGCAGGGAGGAGGAAGGTGCCTCATTACTGTCAAGTAGAAGTGGAAGTCGAGGTTTCTCACATGATCTCAACTGATACCATGGGGTGGGAAGAGTAGAGGTCCTCATAGCCAAACAGAGAAATGAAAATCTTGATTCCTTACTCAGCCTTATATGATCTCTCCCAGGCATGGTGTTTGGGTTGGTTCTTTATAGTCCTATAAAGGTTGAAATTTAGGCTTCCCACTTGGCTTTTGCTGTCATGGATGGGAGTGGGACCACAATTATTTTTCCTGTGGCTAGAATAGAGCAATTATTGTTTTAAAGTTTTCGGTCTTCCCAGATTACCTCTTCCTGATCTTTTGGCTAGAGAGAACAGGCTGTTGTGTGGTGGTTGTGGTTGGTCTTCTTTGTCAGCACCCATTGGCAGTTCTGATTTACCAAATTCTTCAGCCTCAGGTCTGGAATATATGGGGCAAAAACAAAACCCAGGCAAATCATCAGCATGCTGCTCCTTGTATCCTGTAGTTCCTAGTCAGTCTGTTTTCTTCTCTCCACCTTTTAGAATTTTCCTATTTTTGTTTTATTATAATTGCACGGGTTTGTAATTGTATTGGTAGGAATAAATAAAAGTATGTCTAGTCCATCTTCTTGGAAATGGTTTCTTTTTATTTCATAGAAACCTACTGGTTAGTAGCTGCAAGTCTGAACAACTCTATAGACACTCAGAAGCTGTTTTCCAACTTTCAACTCTATATAACTTCCAGGTAGGCAAGATACTTATGTATTTGACAGATCAAATCTGAACACATTTAAATAAAAGCATACACAAAAATCATGTAAAATACATCAGTAACATATTTATGGTATTATATAGGTTTGTGGCCCAGGTTTCCTATGTATAAGACCATCACTCAAATCTCACAACAATACTTTATCAAGGAACAATAAAGTGATCCAGGTATCAGAATTTGCTTAAATGTGAGCACTTGATTTCAGGGAGTACTCATATAGCAATATCTCATATATAAAAACTATAAATATGGTGACTGAGCTAAAGAAACAGAAAGACTGTTTCTGGGGATTGGAGTAGAGCTCTTTGGTTGCCTGTAACAGTTTGATATTGTTTATTAATTAAAAAAATAAATATTGGATTATGTTTGTAAACTCATGTGTTCCTCTGGGCATATTAGATTATATTGGATTCAGAGGTTTCACTTTTACTTGATTAAATAATGATTGGGGCTTTGATTGTGCCACATCAGTAGGATGTTGGTGGGCAGGGACTCACAGAAAAGCCACACTGCAGAGAAGGGAGGTTGGAGTTTTGATCCTGGCGCCTGGGAAGTAAACACATAGAGAAGCAGATATGTGAGGAAGGAGAGAAGGCTCAGTTGAAAATAGCAGAGGCCTTGGGAAGAGAGACTAGCCATTTGCCTGGTAGTCTACATCTGGCTTTGTGGAGACAGCAGAGGAGTTGAGCCTGGAGAGAAATGAACCCTGGGAAGAGAGGAACCCAGGAAGCCTGAACCCTTGCAGATGTCGGCAGTCATCTTGCTTACATGTGGCATGTGGCAACAGACTTTGGTGAAGGAAGTAATTTATGCTTTATGGCCTGGTAACTGTGGGCTTCTACCCCAAATAAATACCCTTTATAATAAGCAACATATTTCTGTTATTTTGCATCAGCACCCCTTTAGCAGACTAATAGATTCCATAAAAAAATGGGATATTTCCAAAATAAGGCTGAGCTTCCAGGTGACTGTCAATTTCTCAGCTATAGGGAGAAGGAAAAAAAGAGATTCTGGGTTGAACTTTCTAATTCTTTGCTACCTTTTCACACCTACAAGTATAAGGATCAACATATGCCTAGTAAGTCCATAGTTTGGTTATTGGGTTTGAATATGAATTCTCTTTGGTTCTACTAGATTTAGCAGACATAGATCCTTCCAAGAGGTTACCCTTCCTCATTGCAAAGGAACTTCTGTGGTTAAATGGGGAGAAATCTTTCTGCATTGTATTATTCAGGTTTCTCCAGAGAAATGGAACTGACTGTACAGAAGGATGATAGATAATAGGAATTGTCCCACACAACCACAGGGATTGACAAGTCCAACTTCCATAGGATAGTAATAAGCCGGTTTACTCTGCTAAAGGTGTTTCTGAAATCTGACACATTGGAACTCTACAGTGCAGACCACAATCTGGAAACTGATGAAAGTAAGTTGAATTACCCAGGAGAAGCTGGATGGTGGAAGTAGAGGCAGAAATTCTTCTTTCAGACTTGGGAAAGCCTCAGTTTTGGCTTTTAAGACTTCTAATGGATTGGGTGAGGAGATTCCCCTCAGAACAATTACAGTTACTTCTGTGGACTGGTCACATCTTCATAGCTGCTATTTTGTAACTTCCTTCTTATACTACTCATTCTATATTCCCTTTACCCTCAGCAAGTACCTCAGCTGGTCATGATTCTTTGATTGGTGGGGTGACCCAAACCTTCATTCCTTAAGTGTCTTAGCCCTGCCTATATTGGGTCATTGTAGTTTTCCACTGACTTTAATCAAAGGGCATGGTACTAAGAGACATTCTAAGATATCTCCTGGATTGCAGGTATACTCTCCCTTATCTACATTGTGTAATAGTAGTCCAATTGCTCCTTGGTAACAGGATCAATCATCCTAGCCAGTACTGTAATTCTCTCTTTGCCTGTTGACTCAAAGGCATGGGGATCCCAAAGGTGCCAGGTTGCAATCTTAATCTCCAGTTCAATCATTTAAATCATTCTTGTGTCTACTGGTGGAAGCAGTACTTCCTTTGGATCTAACACCTCTAGACCAGCAAAGCATAAGGTCACAGGGACAGGAAAACATTTTTTTTCCATAGGATCCCTATAGTTAATAGTGAGCGGTGCCGCTCCCATTTCCACCCCTTGGTTCCTGGACCTGTGAATTCTGGCTATGGAAGAAATAGCACCATGGATTTGAATCTGATTTAGAGCATACAGAGCTGCCTGTAAACATTGCCCCAAACCTGATAGGTATTGCCAACCAGTTGGCATGTACTGTAATTGATTTGACCCAATTGGCACTGTAATTGAGTCTTCAAAAGGCCATTCTGCCATCAATACAACTGCTTCAGCAGGATGGGGGTCATGATGAGACCAGTGAATTCCATGAGCATGAGTCCATTGTTGCACTTTATTTGCTGTGAAGTGAGTTCCTTGTTCAGAAGTAATGCTGTATAGAATACCATGACATAGATAAGGCATTCTGTAAGTGTATAGATAATGGTTTGGGCAAAAGATTACATGTAGAGAAAGCAAGTATGTATCCAGAACAAGTATTCTCTTCCAGTAAGGATAGGATGCTACCCCTTCCATGTTGGAAGTGATTGAGTGCTTGCCACCAGGTAGCATAGTGCCTTATCAGGGACTGATTGTTGGTCTCTGCTGCTGGCAGATAGCACACTCAGCATTGGCTGTAGCCAGGTTGGCCTTGGTGAGTAGATGTCCATGTTGCTGAGCCCAGGACTACTACAATGGCCACTTTGTTCATGAGCCTACTGGGAAATGACAAGAGTGGTTGGGAAAGAGGCCAACTTGTATCCACAGACTGGGTCATCCTGTCTACTTTATTATTAAAATCTTCATCTGCTTAAATCACCCTCTGATGATCATTCAAATGGCACCCAAATATCTTCATGTTTTTCACCCATTCAGAAATGTCTATTCATATGCTGTCCCCAGAACATCCATGTCACTCATTTTCCAATCATGTTCTTTCTATGTCCCTGACCACTCAGCCAAACCATTGGCCACAGCCCATGAATCAGTATTCAAACACAACTCCAGTCATTTCTCCTAAGCAAAAGGAACAAACAGATGCACTGTTTGAAGTTCTTCCACTGCAGTGATTTCCCTTCTCTACCCTCCTTCAGTGATGTCCCAGAAAGAAGCTGTAGTGATATAGCTGCCCAGTTTCAGGTGGTGCCTGCATATCATACAAAACCATCTGTAAACCAGGCCTGAGTTTTCTCTTCCTCAGTCTACTGATTGTACGGAACTCCCTAAGAGGCCATAGCTGTGGGCTGGTAGAGAGACAATAAAGTGGAGGCAAAGAGAATTTAGACCCTGTGATGGTTAGGCTAATGTGTCAAGTTGGCCAGGTAATGGTACCCAGTTGTTTGGTCAAGTAAGCACTGGGCTAATTGTAATACAAGGACATTTGTGGGCTTTAGTCATCAGCGAGTTTACTGCATAGATGGCTGATTACATCTGCATCAACCAGGGAGATTGCCATCAGCAATGAGTGACGCTTTATCCAATCAGTTGAATGCCTTAAAAGGGGAAGTGATTTCAGCATTCAGAGAGAATTTCCTAGCTCCTCTTTGTATAGCCAGTGTCTCCTGGAAACTCACCAAGGACCAACATTGGACTTTCGTTTGAGCCCCTGGTTTGCAGCCTGCCTGCAGAACCTGGACTTGTGCACCCCCATGGTCATGTGAGAGAATCTTATAAAATCTCATACTATTTATAGATATCTCCTGTTGATTCTGTTTCCCTAGAGAACACTGACTAATACAGGACCCTTCCTCATAAAACTTACTTGTGCCATCAGGGCCTGCTTGAGCCTGAACTTATATATTCCATTTCCATTTGGTGTTGGGGTGCTTTTGTGTACATCCAAATTTATGGTTTTATAGTTCAGACAACACTCAGTTCAGGACTCATGATAACTTTGTGGTTAGGGTTTGGTCTCCACTAAGGCCCAATAGCAGGCCAAAAGCTATTTCTCAAGAGGGGAATAGTTATCTGCAGAGGAAGGCAGGGCTTTGCTCCAAATTCCTAAAGGTCTGCACTGTAAGTCTCCTATAGGGGCCTGCCAGTGGCTCCAAATAGCATCTCTATTTGCCACTGAACTTTAAGCACCACTGTATGCACAGAATTTGGGCTTAACAAACCTGACTCTTGGTACCCAAAACTGTATTAGTCAGGATTCTCTAGAGGAAACAAGAACATATAATATATGATTTATTATAGGAATTGGCTCATGCAACCATGGGGATTAGCCAGTCTGATTCTGTATGGCAGGCCATATGCTTGAAACTCCAATTAAAGTAAGTTGAATTACCCAGGAGAAGCTGAATGACCCCAGTAGAGGCAGAAATTCTCCTTTCTGATTTATGAAAGTTTCAGTTCTGGATTTTAAGACTTCCAGCTGATTGGATGAAAAGACTTCCCTCATAGTTGAGGGCAATATTCTTTGTTGATTGTAGATGCAATCAGCCATAGATGCGTTCAACTGAGTTTAGATGCAAATCGATCTACAAAATACCATCATAGTAAAAGGTCAGTGTTTCTACCCAGCCAAGTTGACACATGAAATAACCATCACATGCAAGAATTGTTGGATTTGGACAATGCTAATATGGAGATTTTTTTTAAATTTTTCATTAATCAAACTAGTAACTGTGGTTGCCCTAGGATATGAAATGAGTGAAATTAAAGATTGCAATATAAACCTTTGATCAATAATTCTTAAATAAGCAACATCATATGCTTGTATTGTTAACAATTTTATCAGGTATTAAAAGTCTGTATTAAGTGGCTTGTGAGGGAATATTAATTATATGCATCAATTAATAGTTATATTTGAATAGTATATGCTTTATTTCCAATGATTTTTTTTAAGTACCCATTACACAATGATTGATTTGAGAACTTAAAAAGTTAATTATCCATATTGGTGGTTTCAAAAATTATAATATTTTTGTCCAATAATTTTACTTTTAACTAAATAAAAGTTGCTACATCAAGTTTTAATATCATTTAAAAATATGTCCTTGTGGAAGTTGCCATGAATGTCGACATTTTCAGCAGCATAAATTTATAGTGACACTGAATTTTTATGACACTATAAAAGTCGCTACTCATGATGACATCTACAGCTGTATTTTCATAGAAATACAGGAATTCGTGTCTTAGACATGGTTCATCCTACCTTGGGTTTCAAAGAAAGAAAATTGGGGTAACAAATATTTCTTGTATCCCCAAATAATTCAAATATACAAGACATAGTAATGTAAGAACTCAATTTCATTCATATAATACCTGGCAGCCAAAGCATCTTTTATTAATCATCTTTTACTTTTAAATCAAACTAGTTGGAGGAGAAGAAGATAGAGGGGTTTGCTGGGAATTGTATGAGTCCATAAATGGAGGAATGAAGAGATTTTTACTAGGACACATGGGGGGCAAAAAAAGAAGTCATCATAAAAGTCCCCAGAGAAAGAGAATTCCTCACCTGTCATTGCCTTAATCTACCTATTTGTTGAAACTGCAAAGCTAAAAAATTTAAAGAAAATTTTAGATATTACATGTTATTCAAATATGTTTAAAAGTATTTGAAATTATAAAGGAGGCAATAATTTTGTTGGGGTAAAAATAGACAAAATAATTTAAAATGTCTCATTAATATTACAGAGGATATAGTGGTATGAATAGAATATTAGTACTATGAAGCAAATTTAGAACTTGTTTTCCAAAAGTGTTATGTGATTGCACATTATGGGTAATAGTTTAATTTCATTTAAAAAATACGCAAGGTGTGTAATCTCATTAGATTGATAGTACTACGGGGTTATTCTACAATTTCAATTACAATAAATTTCATCATATTATCCCTTAGAAAAGCATGGAAAATTTTTGCTTTAAATCTTCCCATTATGCTATTGTGAATATATATATACATATATATCTTGACCTTCCTCATTTTTTGGTTCTAATCTTGTTTCCTTTGTGGTCCTCCTGAGAACTCATAATATAACATAAGTTCATATTCCCTATCAGAGAACCATATTTCTTAGGAAATTGCATTTACTTCTTTATTTATTAAATTTGTTTATTCGCTTTATGCAATAGAATATAAGCATCATCTGGGCAAGTACCTAATATGTTTTTTCATCTATACACAATGTCCATCATAGTGCTCAATGCATAACAGGTATACAGAATATATTATATATTGGAAGAAAAAAAGAACCTTACTCTTCTGTTACTGAAAAATTGACATATTTTCAAACATTATTCATTCCTTTTTAAACTGTTAATGCTATGGCCAATTTTCATATTATTAATGTAAGAATATTAATTAAAGTTACACTTTAATTGGATTATATACATTTTGACTGTTGTTTCAAACATGATGAGTGATTATACATAACTAAGAGTAAATAAAATTTATATAACACTTACAAAACAATAGGTAGAGTGCTAGGTGTTTTATAAGCATTTCATCTCATCCTCAAAACAGTATTATGGTGTCGGTTTTATTTTGAACCATTTATATGAAATTGAACAGTATTGCCTTAAGGGGAAAGTGAAAAGAAAGAGTGAGTGAGAAAAAAACTCAGCATGGCATAAAGTTATTGTGTGGAGAATAAGAGAGAAAGGGAGAGACAGAGAAATAGAAGAGTTTTTGAGCAGCTACCCTGAAAACATTAATGATGAATATAATTTGAGTGAAGAATATCATTTGAGTAATTTTTTTTGAGTCAGGAGAATTCGATATATATTTCAATTTCTTTTTAGGGGGGATGGGATGAGTAGATCTGTGCCTGGTGTGTCTTTTGACTATAATACAATACTGAGATGAACTCGCATGTGGCAAGTTACCTTTGAGGAGCAAAGTTTATTTTAAATCATTTCCCTGGTTAAAAATACATGAGTAGCTAAAAGTATAACTTCAGAATGATCACTTTTCTTTTTGAAATTATGCTTTTAGAAAGTAGGAACTGATAAGACATGAACTCTGATTACCTTTGCAATAGCATTGCAAGTCTGATAGAAACTGTCCGTATTGCTCTGTTACAGATACCATCCTAGATACTACTGAATGTAATAGACACAAAACATTATGATGTCATAAAATTGAGGAAGTGAAAATTTTTAAAAAATAAAATTGCAAGCATCTAATATGGTCTATCCCCTAAGAATCTGTGATTCTTTCTGGAAGGGGAAAGAGCTCAGTGAGCGACATTCAGGGACTGTACCTCTAACAGAAGAGAGGGTTCCCATTGTATCCGTGGATTCCTCAGTGGGAGAAAAAGCATGCAGTTTTGAACTTGTTGGTAGAAGCTTCATGCTACAACAAAGTGGAGACTTGCTAAGAGAGTTTTGCACCAGGGATGTGAACAATCTCTTTGAAGTGTGAGTAGAACATTCTACTGAAATGTAAAGGGCAGCAGACCTTGGAGGTACAAAAAGACTAAAGATTAACTGAGCGCCATTGAAGTCTCAAGCCTTTTATACTTAAAGTTACTGCAGGAGATTGCATTATGTCCCCCAATTTAGACTTGTTCTCAATCTTATCTAAATTCCTGTGGGTGGGAACTCATTGTTAAGAGGATCTCTTGAAGAATTTAAAGGTGTGGCCTAAATGAATGAGGGTGAGCCTTAATCCAGATAACTGGAGGCCTTTATAAAAAGAAGAAATTCAGGCATAGAGAAAACTGGAGAGGAGGGAGGAGCAGGAAGTCAGTGGAACCCAGAAAAGAAAGGAGAGGATGTGGCCACGTGAGGTGAGGCAGGGATGCATGCCAAGTATCCCCAGGGAGCACCTGCAGCAGCACCAGATGTTACAGATTTTGGGGAGATAATATCACCTTGATGATGTCTCAGATTTGGATGTGACCTAGCCTCTAAACCATGAGCCAGTAAATTCCTGTAGTTTAGACTAACCTATTGTATGGTATTGACCATAGCAGCCTGGCAAACAAAGATGGTTACTAAATATTTTTGTTCTGTGGCAAAATGCCTGGTAGCCATACATAGTTTGATAGGTAGCTGGCTATTCAAATAAACTTATGTTGAGCACATTACCAGAAAATGTTGCACATATGTGTTCCCATCTGGGGAACTTCTGAAGATTGTGATTTGATGGGGAAAGGTGAAGAGTAATGTGGAGCCTCAGTTAGCCCGGAATCCAGTCAATATGCTAGCAATGCACAGCCCAAAGTGAGGGAAACACTTAAATGTCATTTCAAACCCAAGAGAGATTTGAATTCTCAATATTAGGAAAAGTACTTAGAAAGTGAAAGTGATAAAAAGAAAAGAAGACTAAACATTTTATAGAAATTTATACAAATATATACCGTTTATACAAATCTGGTGAATTTGTAGAGAATGAGGTAATATAGACCAGACTTTATCTTTTGAAATCAGAACCCTGATAAGTAAGGTCCTGGTGCGTGAAAAAAAAAAGGAATACCACGCACCCAATTATGAGATCCCTTAGAGTTTTGACTGAAACACCTGCCATTTATTATTTACTTATTTATTTGCATTTAGGGATTGTTTTATTAGTTGCATATTAGATCCCAATGTGCTCTTTTATACATTAAAAAAATTTTTTTCTTTTTTTATATTACAGACGTTGTGAACTTATAAAACAATGTATAGAATTCCCATACAACACCCCTTCACCAACACACCACACTGTGGTGGAATATTTGTTACAGACTATGAGATAATATCATCAGACTGTTACCACCAACCATGGTCCATAATGTACATTTGGCACACTATTTCCATACCTCCCCATTATCAACACAGTACATCTTTGGCATTGATGCAAGAATATTACAGTTTTGCTGTTAACCACAGTCCATAGGTCACACTAGTTGTATTTTTTCCATGCTTCTCCACATTCCCACCACTCTGCAATAGTGACATATATCTGCTCTAGCTCACAGAAGGACACTCTTGCATCCATACCATCAACCACAAATCATATCCACCTCTGGGCTCTCTGTGTTATTCATTCCCTAGTTTATTCTCTACCTTTCTTTCAATTGACATTTACATCTCTAGACTACCCTTTCCAGCCACAATTCATTTATCAACCAGCTGATATACACTATAATGTGTTACCATCTGTTTTTCATTGATAAATGTGGAATTAACTTTCCTGTTTCTTTGTAGACTTCAGAATGTGTAGGTTATATTTAGTTATAAACCGGATATAGGCTAAATTTTTGACATTGGAAGTGAGAATTTAAATGAAACCACTTGTAGAAACAGTTTAACAGGGTTGAGCACTAAATCTATTTCATAAACATGACAACTATTTGATCATCTGTATTAACGAGTTTACTATTCTTGAAAGTTGTTTTTCCCTTTGTATTAGTTTCTATTGCTGCTGTAACAAATGATCACAAAGTTAGCTTAAAGCAACCCAAATTTATTATCTCACAGTTCTGCAGATCAAAATCCAAGTATACATGGCTTCCTTGTTCCTCTGTTCAGTCTGACAACAAGGCTGAAATCACGGTGCCTGCAGGCCGGTGTTCCTTTCTGGAGGTTCTAATGGAGATTTCATTTCCAGGCTCATTCAGGATGCTGGAAGATTCAGTTCCAGCAGATGTAGGACTAAGCTCCTGACTTTCTTGCTGGCTGTCAGCCAGGGGTCTTTCTTAACTTTGAGAGGATGATCACATCCCAGATTGTGACCCCTTCTTCTGTCTTCAGTCATCAACTGTTTGGCAAGTCCTTCTCATGCTTTGAATTGCCCTGACCTCCCTTTCAGCCTCATTTCTCCTCTCTCTTCTTCTTCCACCAAAACTGCCCCACTCTAGTTGAAGATAGTCCTGTTTTTAAGGGCTCATGTGTTTAGAATGTGCCCACTCAGATGAACCAGGAATAGCCCCCCAAGCCCATTTTAAGGTTCATAACCTTGAATACATTTGCAAAGTCCTCTCATGGCAGTATTTGATTGAAAAAGCAGGAGGCAAGATTATTGGAGGGACATCTTTATAATTCTGCCTACCACACCAGGAAGATGAAGTTGTGAGCAACTTTATTTTTTGTTTGCTTACTTGTTTTCCCAAGAACCTCCTGAAAATCCATTTATCTGAAAAAATAGACTAGTCAACTAGCCGTCACACAATGCTGCCTTCCTGATACAATAGATTTTTCATCTGGTTTTATTAAATGGCTGTTTATATTTCAAACCCTCCCCCTGCTGTGTTCATCAGTTCTAAACTATTGTATTACAGACTTTGCTTCCTTCCTAACAGGCCCCTTCATTGAAAGATCTTCTTTAAATCATGTCCACAGAACCTTATAAATATTCTAC
>PVKH010029116.1:0-12704 GCA_004027955.1 Chaetophractus vellerosus | reverse complement strand
TTAAAAGATAAGTCAATATATCATATATTTTACACAAAGATCCCACTGTTATTATATAAAGGAGAACTACCTTTTTAGTCCCCACACTGCAATAAGCACAAGGGTTAGGCATCTAGAATTAAAATGAAAAATTATTTTTCAGTAATTGAGGTAGCATGTACACACACACACACACATGGCTTTCTCATTACCTGCATTTTTTCTACATACATATCAACTTGATGAATTTGATATTTAAGAGCCTTTGGATTCCGTGCTTTTTCATTTTTCTTAGTGTAATTAAACTTTAAATTGTTGAATTTCTTTTTGATATCTTTGAATGACTCTTTGAGCTGCAGTTCAATGAAAAGAAAGAGGTGATTTCCTTCAAATGAGAACACTAATATTCATTTGTAATAAATCAAAATGTCTAAACACTTCAAAATATTCATTATCTTCAAAATGTATTCAGAGTGATTTTTAATAGAAAACATGTCTGTTAAGTGGACATATAATGTGAATCTAAAGATATCCCCTTGTAATTATGAGTTGTTCTTAATACTTTTATACTTTTGACTTTTAACTTATAATTAGGATAATAGATACAGAATATTCCTTTGGCCTCCAAGCAAGAAAGTTTCATACATATCATAGACTTTCAACAAGTCTAAATTTCTTATTTGCATTTATTTGGGTTTTTTTCCCTATTCATCTGCTCTCCGTGTGCTAATTTTTGTCCTAGATCCCTCTACCTCCCAGTGCTGTCTTACAGCCATCATGTATAAATTCATTAAGGCTCTGAGGAGCTGTTCATATTGCAGAGGTCAATTAAGTGTTGACATTAGACTACCCAGGACATTAGTAGAGTGGAAGAGGGGATCCAACATAAGATTTAGCAGGAAAAGAACTTTATTTTCCTGAGCACTTTCCAGAAGAGATTTACTTCTTAGATATAGACCATTAATTTCAGAGGTCCTTCAAAAGCAAAATAAATAAATAAAGTGACGACTGCCTCCAGTAATGGCAGTACCAACTTTTGTATGAACAGAGTATATGTCTATGCATTGAGAACAGGGTATAGATAGACTATGACAATCTTAAAAACAGTTTAGCTTTACCAGTGCACCGAAAGTCTAAGCAGTCCCGTTCTATTATACACACCACTTTCTGTGCCCTTTGCTCTATCAAGAAGGATAAGCATATTGGTAGGCAACTCTCTCTTTATATTATCAACAAATAAAAGTACAGAGAAAATATAAACCTTCTCAGATTATATGGAGGCAGTTAACAGCAAGAATGGACAATGCTATGGCTGCTAAATTTGAGCTATGATAAGAAAAGTCAGAAAACCATTAAAATTCTTTTAAATGACAGCACACAAATTATTTGAGAAGAAATAAAGGACTGTGCACATGCCAGATTTTTTACTTCTAATGCAGAAAAACATATTTGCCCTAGAAAACGCTTTCTCAAAATGCTTATTGCAAATTCTGCATATTGTGAAAACAAAACTTTGACCTCATCTTTAACGCTTCTTGGAGACAATTATCTATAAAGCTGTAGCAGACTTGAAAACATGGAAATTATTATACTGATGCAATTTTTGCATCTGCCATACCTACACTTAATCAGTATTGTTTATTTTATATGGAAAATGAAATTGTAGAACATTAGTTTTAAGCTACAAACTAAATCAAGCACAAGAGAACATCTAAAACATTTTAATTGACAAATGAGTAATGTCCAGCAGGAGTAGAAAAAGCCATCGCATCAAAACTTGAAAACTATTTCTCTATTACAGTTTAGGAAAATATTTAAAAGACCAGATTCGGTTGGTATATGTATGAAATAACCAATATCTATTTCAATTCCATGACATTCACAGTTTAAATATGCATGTGTTTGATTTAGTGGCAAAGGACAAATGAGCTCAATTATATGGGACTAAGATACAAGGGACTACATCCTTAGTTATTCACATAAACTTTGCCAGGAATGTTTATTTCCCTCAAAGTCATAGTCTGCAATTATAGGTGTAATTATGACCATATCTAAGGAAATCAGAAATTCTTGTTTTAAAAAACATTTCCTGTCACTAACATTTATCTGTTGGAAAATAAAATTTAAATTACTATTTCCTACAGGAACATGACATATATTATGCACTTTAATGAAGAAGAAAGAAGAGGAGCTCTGTCATCACCCTGATAACCATTGGATGACATCTGCCTATTTATATGGAAAAGATCAATGGCTATTTGAAAAACTGTATGTTGAAGAGCTGAGGTTTAACACTTTATTTCTAAACCATGAAATTGCAAGTGTACTCAGGATTAAGAAATTTAAGTGTGAGTGTGATTTTATTTCTGTTTGCTTCAGGATGTATGCCCTTCCACTGAAGACGATTTATGAGTTCAAAGAATGCTCATGGCACTGTGAGTATGTGAAATGGGATCGGCTTCTTCTGACACATGAGCTCTCTTGACAAAGTCTTCAGTTGCTGGAACCTTTCTCTTTTGGTCCTATTGAAAGTCCCTTTTAAATCTAAATCCCTGTGCCTTTTCCAACTCAAATTCAGGGCAAGTGGAAGGCAGTATGCATGCATTGCTTTCAACAATTGAAAAATCTCAGCATACTTAATTTTCTTACCTGCACATTCCAACATGAAAACTTAACTTCCCAGATAATCCTCATATAACACGTGGTCATATTTTTAAAGGAACTGAGGCCCATGTTTGCTGGGCTGGGATATCATTGCTCATGCAGCTGTTTCTAACTTTAGTTAGCTTGTCAACAATAGGGAAGAGTAGAGATGGCTAAGACAACTGCTCAGCTTGAGCACATAAGCAAAAGAAAACACCCAAAACTTGGGCCAAAATAAAGTTCACTCTTTTAGAAATCTTTAAATGTCGTTACAAATCATATTAATAAAGTTTCTGAGAATCTTGGGTAAATCAGGGAAAAAATGATTTTTTCCAATGAATAATGTGATTTTCCTATCTTTCTACTTGCTCAGCTACTCTAGTTGCTATAGCATAAACAGATTAAGTAAACAATGGTATGATTATGCAAAAAAAAAGTCATTAAAACGTCACATTGTGATTCATTTGAAACTAGAAGAATGAGTGTCTTCACCAAATTTCCCAGGGAGCAGTGAGCCCCCTCTCAGGGTTAGAAAAGAACAAGGCTTCTTTTGAGGAGAAGCAGAAGGGAAAGGGGCTGTCAAGAAGCAAGGGTGGCTTGCTATTCTTAGTTTTGACTAAGCTAGTTGAGATGGCTTTGGCACAAGAATATATTATTTGTAAGCCTGTTGCTGGCAAGGCCAATTCATGAGAGGGACATGGGACATTTTAAAACCGAGGAATGAATATTAAAAGAAGCCTTTTATTAGAACTATTACACAGATTTGACCAGAAGCAAAAATGCAAAATTGGTAGTCAATTTTCATGTCTACTTCATGAGCTTCATTTCTAGCCCACTGTTTTGCCCACTCCAGAGAAATGCTTTCTAATACCTATTTTCAGTAACATTAGGATGTAATGTTGTGATCTCCCAGGGATGCTTATGCTTGACATGAAGGGACCCAAAAGCTCATAATTTACCCAAATGAGTTGCTACAACTATTAATGGTAGATTGTTAAGCCTTAGTGCTATAGATATCTTGGGACAAGACTTTCTTTGCTTCCTCCCATTTAGGAATCAGGACACTGTTCTTCCTGTGCTTGAGGTCAGTCTTGTAGCAGCTGAAAGTGGGGCAGCTTGGAAAGAGAAGACAACTAACTGCTCCACTTTAAAAAAATTATAGGTGACAGCATGTCTCAGTAATTAATATCACATTCACTCTGCAAGCTTTGTGAGTTCATGATATCTTTCTTAAATTTTATTAGCTGGATATGGTAACTACGGTTTTAAACTTCAGCTCTCTATATTCTTTAGGAATATTCCAGAAAGTAATATTTTCCATTTCTTAAGCAACACATTTTTAAAAGATTAAACCATATGGGCTAGAGGTTTTGGGAACAAACTATACTCTTTCCTATCCTCTTAAACTGGACTCAATCTCATCTAGTCATGAACACTCAACAGGATGGGGCCTGATTAGCAAGCAGCTATGAATATGAAACCTCACAGGCTTACATTTTCTTTGACTGTTTCCTGAAGATGTTTGTATTCTTATGGCCTGGCACATAGCAGTTACAGTATAAGTTTGTTGAATGAAGATAATTTATTTTATTTTTTTTAAGGTAAATGAGGAATATCAAGCTGGAAAATAATTATTGTCTTTACCATACCATAGTGCTGCCCTCAAGGGAGTTTTGCCCCTCTACACAAGTCTTTTTCTGCTTCCTTTCCTGCTAGCAGGTGGGTGTCTGTGGTCACTTTGTCAATGGCAAGTCCAGTGGTTTTAGCTTTATTAAACAGGTATGCATCTGTAGCAGCACCATTCCTCTATTCTAATACACTGCTTCCAGTCTGACTTGTATCCCTGGAAATCAGCTGACCCACTTCTCCAAACTGATAAAAGAAGTCCTGTCCTGTAACTGGAACACATGATTCTGACACTTTAAATTCCTTTTCTGCTTATTTCCTGATAGGTAGGGTGTTGCTACAGTGGGAAAATTTTAGGACTAAGCAATATAATTATCTGTAAGTTTCTGTTTGGAAAAGTTATTTTTAGTAAATGGATACCAACCCAATTCTGTCATTACTATCCTTTTTTTAGCAAAGTTATTGTGACCCATAATATGTGCCTCTAGTTATAAATTTCTATGAACATCATGTAAATGTAACAGCAATTTTTTGGGCCAGGTTGCAAGAAGAAAACATGCTCAATATTAACTTATTACATTTCTAAATGTAGATGTGTAAAGAATAAGTAATAATGCTCCTTTGTCATACATTATAGAAGAGAATATGTCTATAATGCTTTGTGTATTAACAAATAATTTTTATTATTAGACAATAAAATATACAATGACATTCAAAAATTCATGCATATAAATGCATCTTTGTGTGAAATGGGTGGGGAAAAACTCCACAAAATCTGGCAGTCTGAAGGCTGTTTTCTAGTAGGTAGACATGGAGAGAACTGTGGTCCATGCATGGTGGCAAAGCCCCAAAATGTGTATATCTATTACAGGTGATGTGTCACACTGATGAAGGATGTATATGTGGGAGGTGTGGGAGGTGGGGCATATGGGTACTCCTAAAATTTCTGTGTAACATTTATGTAAATCGATGTATCCTAAAAAAAAAAATTAAAAAAAAAGAAATGAGAAAAAAACACGAATATTTTACCCAAAGATAATCAAGGCACAGAGCCATAGTTTCTTCATCTTTAAGGAACATCAAATCAAATTTTAAAAACAATCACATTAAGAGCACCTCACATTATTTGGCAAGAGTCCTTTTTAAGGGCCTTAAGTAGAGTTAAGACCACATAAGTTAACCTCAACATAGTGAAGAGAGTAGTAATTTTTATTGAAATAATTAAATGAACTGTGCTTTTATATCAGACCATACAAAGACCTTATAACAGGTATACCAGAAAATAAGGATAGAAGATAAAATCATGGCAAAAAAAAATACATTTACCATCAGACCATACAGTGGTTGAATGTGACTAAAACATGAAGTGGATGGTGATGAGTTTAGCAAATGGTAAGTGTGCTGGTTCCCAATAAAGGTTCACATACACATCTTCTCAGATGAAAAATGATGGTGTTGGCCTCTAAAATCAATTTCAACTCAGAATCTGAACTTCCAAGAAGCACTTTTAGGCACATTGATAGTATAATAATGTGTTTTAAAGTCAACTAAAGGAATAAAGTATTATTCTTGATCTAGTTTCCTAGGAGGGTATCTATTTTTTTATACAGTAAAAAAAAAAATAGTGTAACACATCACTTTTACTTTTAGATAATGTTTTAAGTATCTATACCCCCAAACTAAAAATGATAATAATAATAGTAACAATGTCTGGATGTCAAATATTATCACCACTGTGATATTTGCCCATCTGTTCATGCTCTGATATTCACAGTTTGAACTAGGACGCACATATCTTTATTTTACTAAAGGGCACTGGAAAATTTACTTCTGATTATTTTCCTGTTAGGCTTGTCTTAGGTGGAACACCCAGGGTGTGCACGCTACACTGTGCCATGCAACTATATCTCCCCAAGAAAGGGAAGGGAAAAGGACCAGAGATTTTCCAAAGATCCTTTAAATGCGATACTATGGCTTGCATCAAAGATTAGTTGGGTTCAAGGTGGAAACAAGGGGGAAGAACATCCCTCTTAATGTTTAAGAGCATGTTAAAGCAATACGTGATTCCTAAATCAAATCCGCAAGCATCTGGTTGCTCATTCCTGATACGGTACAGACAACCCCGGGGCAACCCTACTGGACTGGAAGGGACATCTGCTGGCTGGCTGGCTGGCTCCCAGCACAGCTCATCACGAGGCAGACCCTGTAAATAGAACCACCAAGGGCCGGGCCTGAACGGGGAAGTCCGGCTCCATAAATGCCACAGCTCTTCAGGGAGATGAAAATCGAGCCACAGGAGCCTGGGAATAACCCTTAGCATGCCCACTTGTGCTTTCAGAAAGTAGAGAATTGAACCATCACTGAAGGGAGTGAGATTCTCAGCAAGACAAAAGTGTGTGTGTGTGTGTGTGTGTGTGTAAAACAGGAAGAAAAGATACCATTGAAGATAGACTGTAAAATATTTGTGCCATGCCCGCTGAATCCAAATTTTGTGGCCTGGTAAGAACATTTGCTCTCCAATTGTTTTTTTAACAAGAACTTACACCTTCTTACTACTGATGGAACTGTGAGCTGCATCAACAACACAGTGGAAGTGTGGAAGTGTAACAACCGAAGAAGCCAGTCTACCGCCTACAGGGCAGGCTGCACCATGGGTTTGAGCCCAATGAGTTAATGAGTCTCTTTGCCAGAGCTGACTTCCTGGAACAGAGACGACAAGTAGTAACTGCAATCCTGTAACTCATCGCCAAAATGAAAACTGTTGTTCGATGTTAGTAGCCATTTGCCTCCTCTTAAACAGGATCCAAGTGGTCTCTAGCATGCTGCCCCCACCTTTCACTACCCCCCCCCCACCCCCATCCTCCCTTCCTCTGCCTCCCGTGGTCCGAAGGCGCACTTCAGAGTTAGTCCACCATTAAAGTTCAGTTACTCTCACTCAAGTTTTAGTCCATATTTTCATGCTGTTTGATAATATCTGATACTTGCAGGCCTATACTGTGTAAACTGGGCATAAACAAAAAATTTGAGTAGTTCATCACCTCTTTTCCTTCCACTCCTTTTCCTAGAGGACTGATGGTTAATGGACTCAGAAACATATGGCCCTAAATAGAGATAAATCTGGAATTACGGTTACCCTTGTGTTCTGCTGCCAATTCCCTGTCAAGAGCCCTGCCCTGATCTGCATTTTTTTAAAGCCAGAACAAGCCTTTGCATGGAGAATTTAGCTAAGGGAGAGTGGTGATGGTGGTTCAGGAAGTGTCTGGGGGGTGGGATGGGGGTTAGAATTATGGGGGAGGTGGAATTATGTGTGTGGGGGGTGTGGAAGACCACTTTCAGCTGTTATTTATTTTTCTCTAAGGGCTGCGTTCCCAGTTACTCAGCCGTGATGATACTCTGTAAACCTCTGAGGAAAGTCTGCTCCCCTGGCCCTTAGCAGCCCTTCACCATGAGTCAAAGGTACTTAAATAGAATCCTGGCAGGCTGGAGCTGGCCACAATGGGACAGAGCCACCCTTTCCTCTGTGTTATCAAAAAGCTGTAGGCATGCAAGTATACAGCTGCTATAAGGACTTGAGGGGAAAAACCACTGTAATCTTCCATTCTAGGTTTCTCTATCCATTGACAACATACTGACTTCAACACTTTTGGGAATGTTCAGTTTACTCAAATTACCCTAGCCACCGAGGCCACTAGTGGTAGATTAAAGGACACAGTGAGAAGAAAGTACCTTGATCTATGGGGTGTGTGTTGGGGGATAGGGAGACATACTGACTGAGACACCTGCTTTAGGTTCAGAGCAACTCTTGTTATCATGTCCCTTCTCATCCCTCTCTCTCCCACCTCGTTTATCTCGTCTCTCATGGTGCAATACTGCAAGCTGCCGGACAGGGCCTGCTTGTACACCTCAGCTTTGGCTCGCCAGTTCACACTGTCCCTCTCAAGGACTTCCAGCTGCTGCTGTAGGTTCTTTGCAGAAACATTAGAGCAGTTCTACAAATGAAAGAGAAGTGGAAGTAACAAAGGGAACAAATGAAACAGCAATGAGACGAATATGCTATCTACCTGCATTATGAAACTCATAAATGATGCTTTATAAAAATAGGCTCCGGATTTATTTTATCTTAAGCATATGTGAATATAATTATTTCAGAAAGAAGGCAGACACCCAACATTACAGGAAAGGCAAACCATTACATTTCCAGTCTTGAATCTCTAGTTTTGATGATTTGCTCATCACACCCAAGTCCTCAGAGACACCATTCATTATAAGGTATAATTTTTACTTCAAAAGGCATAAAATATGCATTAGAAACATTCAGCTTCTGCACCATAATTTTCCTGTCAACTTGAGCTTAACCTCTGGTTTATTATGCAAGTGCTCCAATCTCTTCTCGGAGCTGAGGGGCTGCTGGGGCCAAGGCCAAATGTGGATTGAAGAACAATTTACATTATTTGTGCAAAGCAAGACTCCTTGCTTTCTTTTTTCCTTTTAAAATAAATTCAGTAATAAAATCAAACTTTTTAAAAAGAAAGCATTTTCTTGGTAGAAATAGATTCTATTAACAGAGACAGATATTTTGTATTTCTATGTCTTTCAGTTAAATAAAAAAAAACTTGTAGGTTCATAGCATTCCACATTGGTTAGAGGATATCCTAAATAAAGTATAAAATAAAATAATTATCCATTATAATTTTATTAATGTTATACATACTAGAGAGAATAAACAATCTTTTCCCCCCTGCAAATTAGGAATATGGAGAAGGATTTCTTAAAAACCTGAGCCCAGGGAAGCAGATGTGGCTCAAGCAATTGAGCTCCCACATTCCACATGGGAGGTTCCTGGTTCAGTTCCTGGTGCCTCCTAAAGAAGACAGTGAGCTTGTGCCACGGGCAGGTGTGGCAAGCTGACGCAACAAGAGACACAAGAAGTAAAACATGAGAGACACAACAAAGCAGGGAATGGAGGTTCCCAGTGCCTCCTAAAGAGGATGAGCAAGACAGCGAGCTGGCATGATGGGCAGGCATGGCAAGCTGACGCAACAAGATGATACAACAAGAGACACAAGAAGAGAAACATAATGAGAGACACAACAAAGCAGGGAACAGAAGTGGCTCAAGCTATTAGGTACCTCCCTGCCATATCAGAGGTCCCAGGTTCAGTTCCCAGTGCCTCCTAAAGAAACGAGGAAGATGAACAGACATAGCAAGTGAAAACAATGAAGGGATGGGGAGAAATAAATAAATAAAATGAAATCTTGGGGAAAAAAAGAGAGCGCAGGGTATTATTTATGAAAATGTGATCTGCAAATATGTCCTTCTCTTTTAGACTCCTCTGCTGAAGTCAGTCCAGCAGCCTAAAGCAGATCCAAAGATGAGTGTCCATAGCCCTGGGTGGGGCAGGAGGCCTGGGCGCCTCCATTCTGGGCTTCTCAGCAGTCTCCCTGTCACAATGGATAAGGCAACCAGCTTCTCTGGGCCTCAGGTTCTTCATCCATAAAATGAGGGTCCTGGGCTAGATGATCTTTAAGATCCCTTCCAGGTCTGAAATGCTAACATAGCTTTGTTAGATAGAAATATGATGTGAGTCACACACAGAAGTAGTTTTAAAAATTAAAAAAAAAAAACTAAAAAAAAACAGATGAAATTAATTTTCATGATATATTTTATTTAACCTAATATATCCAAACATCATTTGACATATAACCAATATAAAATATTAATAAGTATTAGTAAGAATTTCCTCATTCTTTTTATACTAAATTTTTGAAATCTGGTGTGTATTTTTTTTTCTGGTGTGTATTTTGCACTTAAAACACATCTCAATTCTGTTGCTAAATATCTGTCAGAAATACTTGATCTGTATTCAGATTTCATAAAACTGACCATTTAAAAGTGTTGATTCACATGCCCAAGTTATTCCAAAGATACTTAAAAGTTTTCCAATAACTATATTGACTTTCGGTTTTGAAATTTAAGTTCATTAAAATTAAAAGTTCAGTTCCTCACCACACTCAAGTGCTGAAAAGCTGGCTGCTGTATTGGACTGCACAGCTCTACAAAAGTTTTACTACTAGCATAAGGATAAATATATGAAACAAGCCTTTTAGATTCAGATTTCATCTTCATCTTTTGCCATTGGTGGTAGAAACTAACCACAAGTAACTACCTCACTGGTCTAGTGTGTTTTTAAGTTAACCAATGCTAGACAATCTGCTGTTTCTTTCCTGTGATAGCCCAAGTCCCAGCTGTAATTAGCAAAGTGGCTTACAGGCTTCTGCACTGATGAGATGATGTCCACTCCCAGGGAGACGGCCAGGCCATGGAGGTGGTCCACCTGTGCCTCTTTCTCCTGAGAGCGACTGAGGTGAGCCTGGGCATCGTGAGCATCCCGCAGTTCTTCCAGGCACTCAAAAACCTCCAAATCCCTTGATGTGATGAGGTGTCTCAGCTGGAATTTAGGACATTAACAATTATGCTGGGTTTCATATTTTTAAAAATACCGTAAAGACAGATTTTTTAAAATCTACCTATTTCCTGGACAGAGTTGATGGTAACACGTTATAGTGAGTAGCAGCTGGTTTATAAATGGGATTGTGGCTGAAAAGGGTAGTCTAGGGATGTAAATGTCAATTGAAAGAAAGCTAGAGAATAATAGGGACTGAATATCACAGTGAACCCAGAAGTGGATAAGAATTGTGGCTAATAGTACAAATGCAAGAATTTACCTCTGTGAACTAGAACGGATGTACATCACTATTGCAAGTTGGTGGGATTGTGGAGAAGCATGGGAAAAATATAATTAATGTAACCGATGGGCTACTGTATGTAATACTGTAATATTCGTGCATCAATGCCAAAGATGTAGTGTGTTAATAATTGGGGGGTATGGAAAAATACGCTAAACCATAGTTAGTGGTAATAGTCTGATGATATTATCTAATAATCTATAACAAATGTTCCATAATGGTGTGGTGTTTTGGTGAAGGGGTGTTATATGGGAATTCCATACAGTGCATGATTTTTTATTACAGAAGTTACACACAAATTCTGTAATGAAAATATATTTCTTTAAAATCTACAAAAACCTAAAAAAAAGTGAAAAAAAATAAAGCCTATTTCTTATAGCATATTTTTGTGGCTGGTCAAAATGCTGCCCAGCCTATCCATAATTATTAGTAACATAACCAAATAAATGCTACAATGTTATAAATCAACAGGGTAAAATTGAGGGACTAACATTGTCAGTTTTATTAAAGAAGAAAACACTCTTTACAGTCATATACTGATCTTAGCAGGTTTTAGGCTAATATTCTGAGCAAATTCAGAAGGCTTTTTTAAAGGGATATCAATATGCCACCAATTTTGGTTAATAGAGGCTAGTAACTATGACTTTTTAAGAAAACCAACCAACAAATAAATATTTACTGAGAAACTCACTATATCAGGAACTTGAGAGACAAAACAATTAAACTTTGTTTCTGCTCCCACAGAGCTTACAGTTGAGTTAGGGGAAAACATGCTGTATTTATCAAAACCTCATTAAGAATCAAGATACTGAAAATGCCACAAGTGTGGATCAAACAATAAGAGCTCTAGGAATTTAGAAAAGGGAAGAATCACTTCAAATGAGGTAAGGTAGTGGAAAAAGGTACAGGGTCTAGAAGGTAAAAGGAGGCAAATGGACCCACCAGGTAGGACAGCCAAGAGGCCTGGCTTGAACTTTGGAGTGTGTGCCCTGTTTGAGGAATGAAGAAGAGCTCAGCTTGGCTGGAATATAAGGGAGCAGAGTAGAGAGAAGTTTGAGGCCAGATTGTGTAAAGTTTCTAATATCAGAATAAGCAATTTGGCCTTTATTAAAAAATAATTTCTAAAATTTCAAGACTCAGGGTCTTGCAGGCATTTATTACAAGTCTTACCTCTTCCTTGACTTGGTGGAACTGGACTACTTTGTATAGGATGTCATCATAATTTTGTATTCTCTCTTTCTGTTTTTGATGGAGATGAATAAGGTCATTCAGTTGTTGGGACTTCTCTTTTACAGGGGCTCCTTTTCCACGTAACTCTTCTGATACTTTTATAATATACTGAACCTCATCATTCAGTTGCTAAAAAATTGAAGGCAATAAAAGGTCTAGTTTTTCGAGAGCTTTTACTTTACAACTGACAATATGAAGATCTAAATAACAAATCAATCTCTCATTTGTAAAAAAAAAAAAAAGTACTTATATATGTCCCTCAAAATTCTAGACACTGTGCTGGATGCCATGGATACATTATCCCATTTCCCATCCTCTCAGAAATTAAAATATACATATATATGAGCAATGCATAAAAAAAGTGTTCTATTAAAATGGTCATGGGCCCCGCTAGATAGCTCAGTGGATAAAGAGCTCGCTGGGAAACCACATGGGAGGCCCTGGGTTCGGTTCCCGGGGACCTCTCCTAGCGGGCAGACC